>VZRN01004924.1:1171613-1215604 GCA_013397935.1 Dasyornis broadbenti | reverse complement strand
TTCTTTAAAAAAAAAAAAAAAAAAAAAACAAAAAACAAACCTGGAAAATCTTCTTTTTTATCTTGTTTAGACCAGCAAGAAATACATTTAACATTGCTTCTTACTGTTTTGCTTCAGAACAGGAAATAATTGTTTTGCTTACATGAGCTGGTAGTGCTGTTGCCCTTTTATTTGACAGCCCTGCCAGTAGTGCGCTCCTGCAGATTCCAAGACATCTGTTTGTTTTCTTCTCCTGTTTGAGAGAGCTGAAAATCTTTTGTCTTACCTATAAACAAGATCTCTCAACACATTCTATTAAGAGCAAAGAAAGCAAATTTCTAAAGACAAAAATAGGCATTCCAGAAGACCCTAGGTAATTTCAAGCTTGAGTCTGAAGATGACAGACTCTAACACTAAATCCAATGAGACAAACCCAAGCAAATTTTTTTCTGTTTCTCTTGCTCTTTCTTAATAAGCTAAGTATATATTGACAAATGTGGAAATAAACTGCTGGCCTGCTAGTTGGACCTTCACACCTTCTGTGGAAGATGTAATTTGGAAGTCTTGGTTCCAGTGAATGTTTCATATTTTCTGTAAAGATAAGTACAGGAACAGGAAAGAAGGGGTGCATCACTATCATATCTTGTTTGAGCCACTTCCATGTAAAGCTGGAAACCAAATTCAGTCCTGAGTCAGGAGAGGCAAATAAAGACAGTCGGTCTTGGTCTTAAGTCATTAAGGTGACAGTAGGGCCTAATTTTCCTATGAGGACTCTAAAATCTCCTTCCTCCAATCTTCCCTCCTCAAAACAATTAGGTGTGCTTGTATAGTGAATTTTGCTTTAGTCTAATTTAGAATCATTATTATTATCATTATTATTATTACTTCATAAAGAAAATAGTAATCATCAATATTGCATCAATTATCTTCGAAGATTTTAGAACTGCAGGGTAAAAATTATTTAACCTCTTCAGCTGTAGCTTTCTGTTCTAACTATCCGCAGATTTTTGAAGTTGCAGCCAATGAAGCATTTGCTCTAATCACAGAGAACAAATAGAAAGACTGATTTACTAAGCAGGAAAGTGTCATCTAGGCCTGCACAGCTCCCCTTTCATAGCTCTTGAAAATGTAGAAGCAAGTGTTGAAAAGGTCAGTCTTGTTTCTTAACTTCTGTATGAGAAAGAGCATTGCAACCTCAGGCTGACCCCAGTATTTTCTATTTAAGCTGCTGGAACAAATGAAAATATTGAAACTGTATCAGTAAGAAACTCTCAAGGAGGACAGAGCAAAGAAAGGAGTAAGAAGAAGAGAGAAAGGCCTTATGGAAAGAGGAGGTAAAGAAGGAGGAAAATGCCCCCAAAGTGAGAGTTGTAGAGGAGGCACACTGTGTATTTGACCTCTGCTGCAAAAGGATCTATTGAGACAACAAAGATACCTACTGCTTGGGATTTTAGACAGTTGTCCGTGAATATTTTATGTGGCTTCTCTATTCCTCTTACACTTATTGGAAACTTTCTTTCTAAGTGTAAGTAATATTAAAATGGTGTCATGAAATTCAAGGAGTCTGACAGGTGAAAGAAGAGGAAAAGAGTAGAAACAGCTCTGCAAGTAACATATCAGATATTTTATTGAAGCATTTGGAGCTAACAGGATGCAGAAAATCTGGGAAGATTTTGTAATGAATGTTTTAAGGTAGAGAATCACATAACAGCATGCTTTTTGCCAGAGCAACCATTTATTTACCTGATTGTTATAATGCAGTCTATCTTAAAGCATTTATAGATGCTAAGACAGTACTTGCCTAAAAATATTGCATTATAGTGCTACTGTCACTCCAAGCTCTCAACTATAGTCAGGCAAAAATTTTAGACACTTGTAGAGCTTCACAGTCCTTCTATGCCATAACTTGAGAAAGATAAGCAAATAGGCAAGTTAATGCAGAAAATATACCACACTTCGTGACATCTTCTGAAAGCACTTAGACAAGTCCTAAAGAATTAATATTTCCAAGATAATTCAAACGGTGATCACCATTTCTCTGATGCCAAATATAATGCAAATAAAGCACGGGTTCCCGTAAGACAATGTCATATTCAAGTTTAAGATATTGATGTTCCTTCTAGTTTATCACATTTGTTCTTTTTCTCTAATTCTTTGCCTTGACTAGCAAAGGTTACAGTGTCTCAGAAAGTCTTTGAGGGTAAAGAGGATGTTCTGATACATGCCATTTTCACCTAATGGTGAGAGAGAAAACACATATCACCTGCACAGTACATGCACCACAAGGAAGCCTGAGCTTCTCACATGGCTCAAATATGCACAGTAAATCTGCCATGACAGGATACACAATTTGTCATCTGTACAAGCATTGCTCATGCAGTGCACAGCACAAATACACTTTTTTTTTTTCCCTCAGAAAATCCTGTATAGAAATAAGAGACCCCTATGAAAATGAAAATCAAATTCATCAACTCCCATCTACTCTGATGATGCAAGGACCTAGTAGCCTGTACAGGTAAATAAGATTTAAAGCAGATTTCTGTTTCAATGTTCGTATAAAGAAGCTGAGACATATATTATTGAATCTGTTGATTCACAACGACAAAAGTCTATGACTATTTACATGCACACACTGTAGATTTTGTTTATATAAAAGCTATTTCTGGATGATTATTCTTTCTGGTTCCGTAGGATACCACTAGTAAGAGGTCCTAACTAAAGGAAAAAAAAAACCCACACCATAAACTCCCCCAAACAAACAAAGTAAAACAAAATCTTTACTTCCTGTCTATTTAGGCTAGATACCCATGATAATCTTTGTTGCCTAGCAGAAAGCACATTAATGAGAAAATAATAGCTGTTCTAGATTAAACAGCAGGCTATTAAAAAAATAGAGATAGAAAACAGTATTAAATAGTGCCATAAATCTTTTGCTGAGTTTTAAAGGTGTACTCAGTTGCAGTTACATTCAGTTATAGCAATGGACACTCAGACGCAGGTGTCTGCTAACAATTGGCACCCAACAGCATCTCAGCTGTCACTTATGTTTAGATCTCTCAGCCATAAAACCCTCTTTCATATGTTTGGAAAGCTGTTTAAAAAAGCTATCAGCTATTAACAGTCTCTTGCTGGGAAAATAACTTTCCTAAAACATTTCTACTTTCTGGTCCCAACAATTTCTGCCCAGTAATGTTTCTAACGACATATTAGCCTTTTCCACTGATCCCTATATAAAGACTATTTTCACAACCCCGTAGAATAAACACAGAAATAAAGCAATCCATTTGAAGAAAGAAATTATCTAACTGCAGAGGCATTCACTTTGTTCTGTAGAGATGGGCCGAGAGAGCTGGGATTGTTCAGTTTGGAGAAGAGAAGGTTCTTAGGAGACATTAGAAGAGCTTTCCAGTACCTAAAGGGGGCTACAAGAGAGCTGCAGAGGGAATTCTACAAGGACATGTAGTGATAAGACAAGCGGTAATGGCTTTAAACTGAAAGAGGGCAGATTTACATCAGATATTAGGAAGAAATTGTTTACTGTGAGGGTGGTGAGGCACTGAAAGGTGTTGTTCAGACAAGTTGTGGGTGCCCCATCCCTGAAAGTGTTCAAGGCCAGGTTGCATAGGTCTTCGAATACACTGGTCTAGTGGAAAGTGCCCCTGCCAGTGTTGGGTGGGTTGTAACTAGATAATGTTTAAGGTCCCCTCCAATCAAGACCATTCCATGGTTCTATGATTCTATGATTCATCTGCTAAGAACAAGTCCACGAATGGACTAAATTCCTATGACAGGGTCAGTAATCAATGCTGAGGCTGTAAGTCTATTTAAGATTGAAATATTTGTGTCCGTGTACTAGTAGAATAATAGCTTAAATGACTCTCAGTTTATTATTTTCTCCTATGGGAAATGAATTCAACAAAATGTTGTACGCACTGTCTTACCTAACTGGATATCGGGCTGTCCTCTATCACTTCTTTCTAATTTCACAGTGGTGTAGAGCAACTCACTGAAATTCTTCATTTTCAGTGCACAGCAATCTCTGTAAAGGGTAAGAATTGATGTTGTTGTCATTCCAATCAAAGCTAAAAGCTTTTTTGAATGAGTACTCAAATCAAGCTGATACTAAATGTCACTCCTTTCCTATCTCATGGTTGAAAGTGCCATAAATTTTAAGTACAGTTAGCAGGAAAAAAGGCTGTGTGCATTTTGGAGGAACCACCAAAGCTTAAGTACTGCAAATTGAAAAGAATGGAAAGCGAAAGCAGAAGCATTCAATCAGTTTAATTTTATTACGAAAAATACAATTCTTAGAGTCCAAAATGCAGTAGTTACAATACACTGAGATAAGAAATTACCTTATCACAGAAAGCATAATATGCCCTAAATTGTTCTAGAGAATAACAATGCTCTGCAACAAAATTCTGATTTAATCTAAAGGAGTCCCATTAAAATAAAATTAAATAAAATAAACAAAAAAAAAAAGAAACAAACAAAAAGAAGAGTTAAGGTATAGATCATTAAATTACAGGTATGTCAATTGATAGTAGTAGCACTAATGGCTTTAAAACTGTAAGTTATTTCTATGGGTAAAATGGAATAAAGGTAAACTGTTAAGTTCTACAGATTTACTTATTTACCAATATTGCAAAAGTATATTATACAGAGTAAAAATGTATTTAAATAGTCGCTTAAGATAACTGCCAACAGTAAAAGATCTGTGACCAGAACCAGAGTTCAAAAGCTCTGCAGATATCTTAATGATCTGGATACAAATTTGAGCTAGGAATAAGGACATAAACATTTTGCATAAACAGTTTTAGAAAAAGAAGATAAGGAGGTGTTGCGTCAATTCATCTTTCAATCAATCTTGTCTTGTAAATCTGACTGTAAATACCATCTCACCTGAGACAGAAGGCAAAGTTATCTCACAAAGAGGTAGTGACAGGGTTCTATTGGATCAAAACCACCCTGAGACTTGGTTCTATGACCCAGTTACATGGGAAGCAATTAATTTAATCACATCAGAATCTTTGAAATTTAATAAAAATATGCACATCCAAAAGTCAGTTAATTTAATGTATTTCCTCTCTATTGGCTATAAAGGGGTAGACTGTAATTTGCACATAAAATTGTAACATTTAAAAATCTAACTTAGGCAAAGGGATCTCATCAAGCATTTCTATGACACACAGTCATAGAAACCGTAGAAAATTACTTTACACTTAACCAGATAAAGAAGTGTGTGGCATTAACCTAGATAGGATTCAACTGTATTTGATTAAAGAAGCAACTAACTGTCACACCTGTTTTTATATCATCTATATCTGTATCTATATCTGTATCCATATCTATATCTATATCATCTATCTATAGATCTCATAAATAGTTTATGTTCTAGAAAAGAGTATGTGCAGCATATCATGCATATATAAAACACTAAACATGCACATATATGCACAACGTGGAAGTGCATACAAAAATTAAGCAATTTTCTGGAAGGCCAAACAAGAGGAAAAGATTTTCTTCCTGTTAAATACTTTTCATCTAAATCTTCTTTGAACATTTACAGCTGTTAAACAAGAAACAAGAGATACAAAATACAGAAATCTAAAATCTCCTCTGAGCTATGTGTCATGCTAGTAAAGTATTCATCCAGTGCACTGTTATATACACACTTGGAAATAAAAGAGAGTTACTTGAGCCAAATGGAAAGATGTTGAAACCCCAGGACATAAATCTGAATTTTAAAGACAGTCAAGTTAAAGCTATTAAGTCAACATTGGACAAAGAAGGAAATTCATTTTCCAAAGAAACTTTGCATATATAAACACAAGAAAACAAATTTAAATTAGCATAGAAAATTTCCTTGTTTCATGCTTAACTTCTCTTTACTATTACTATTACTTAATTTAAATTTTGTGCAGTACATGGCAGTTACATAACAACTCAAGGGATTTGTATTCAGAGTTTCATTGCTTTGAACTCCTTTTAGTAATAAAGGATATTAGCATGGTTTTTAATGCACATAGATTGTGAAATTCTAAATACCTCTGCTAAATTAGAGATGCAAATTCAAGCAATGAACCCAGTCCTGCAAATGAACAACGCTGAAAAGTGTAAAGGACTCTGACATGCAAAAGAGCTTTGTCACCACTCCTAAGTCTAAGTAGACACTTGGAATAAATCAATATGTTTTATTTTTAATATGTCCGTGTTTTCAAATTAAACCAGGGATACTTGAGTCATTAAAGCAGATGTGAGACAGAAGGCAGTTTCTGTCATGGATATTCCCCCAAAAATTTTTTTTCAAATTTATTTTGCATGTGACATTATAGCCAAGCATATTGTATGAGACTAGTTTAGGAAAGCTGAACAGAAAAGAAGCAAGAAAAGCAAAAATTTGATACAAAAACTAAGACTATCAATTCAAATTATGACTGCAATAATAATGCAAAGGTAAACCATTCTTTCTGATTCAACCGGTTATAACTACTATATGAGATTTCCAAGAATCTCTGACAGAAGAATGGGAATAATAAAGTGAATCTGTGTTTTCATATGGGCCCTCAAGTGCTTCTGAGAAGAGCTGAAAATATCGCCTTGGTCTTGATGCTCTGGTACCTTATCTTAACTGCTTCTTATTTGGCCAGGCTGAGCAACTGGTAAAGCGAATTCATGTCACAATGAACAGAGTTCAATGCACAGCACTCTAATATCTGATTATGAACTTCATCTTATCTAACTGTAACTGCTTAAAAATCAGTGTCTAGGGTAAATCAGATATTGAACCCTCTTTGGAAACAGTGCAGAGCAACAAGCACTTCTGGAACCTGACAGGGCCCAAAACAAGGTAAGTTTGAGATTCTTACTGCTCCTCATTGTTTACAAAGAGAGCATAAAGGACTAGCTTAGACACCTACCTTATGCATGGCAAAGGGTGGATGAGATTAATCACCCTCTTAGGGAGAAATACCTTTCAGAGAACATCTGTCAGTACAGCTTCCTTCCCTTTTTCAGTTATGTGGAATATTTCTGCCATGAACAGTCAGATAGCATGCCTGTGGCCAAATCAGTAAGCTGATATTATGAAAGGGCTGAATATATACAGCCACTTTTGAGTGAAGTTTAGTACTATTTAGAAATAATGAGAGACAGCAGAAAATTGATGGATAGGAAAAGTGAATATCCTTCAGATCAACAGTGATTCAAGGACAGCAATATGAGCACCTCTGTTCTGGGCAGTTTCAGAGAAACACATGGTTTTCCCAATACTAAAAGAGACATTTTCCCTTGTGAGTTATACCAGTTTGTTTCATCACTTCAGCTCCTAAACTCTGCAGCAAAGTTCTCCATTTTGTCCATTTACATTTATACAATGCAAACTTCACAAAATGTTTTGTAAAAGGTATAGGATACACTAACACCAGACCTCAGAATAATCAAAACACTGATGCAGAAGGAAAGCATGTTGCGTTAGCAATAAGTCATGCCTGTGTAATGTATATAAAATGCTACATTGGAGATGATTGCACTCTGCTGGACTGTGTAATAGTTATGCAACATCCAAGTCAAAAGGGAGCATAAGGACTTCTGATGCAGTGACTCTCACATCAGACTTCTCTTACTGGAGTTGCCATTTAGAACATTGTATTCATGTTTTGGCTATGGGTAAATCTTCATTACAGAGACAGAAATTTTGTTCCACAGAGTCATCAATTTTTATCCTTTTACTGTGAATCTGATGACTCCAGAGCTGAAAAGTCCAATAAAATATTGATAAAATGTATTTTGAAAAAAGACAAATGAAAAAAAAAATTCTTTCAGCTGACTGTATTTGCAGTCTTTTTATATTTCAGCCATCTTCATGACTTTGAAAGACGTTAACATTTTTTCCTGAATATTTCAAATTTATAGTTTTGATGTCAGTACATGTTTCAGTTTTATTTGTTGTTCAGAAGGATCTTGACCTGTTCCGTACTGGTAAATCTTAGATTTCAGGATTCTAGCTAGAGGACCATACAGCAAATATTAAAGTAATATATTACTTCCAACTCAAATAAATAAGCTGGCCAGAAAAGAGCAGCCTTCTTTCTTTATTTAGAAGAAAAACATCCTAGTAGGCAAAAAAACTAAAATCAAGGTAAAGCAATATTTGCTCACACCGGTTACTGCCTGTTTGAGACCAATAGCATACTGTGGGTAGACCAAAATAAAAGACAGGGTCATTTGCAGCTTAGCTCAAAGTGTGTCCCGAAGGGAAACTGTAGCTTCTCCACGCAGTGGGAAATGTCATCTGAGGAGAGTGCACTGTTCAAATGGTTAAGAATGGATTTATGCACCCATGCCCCTCCATGTCCAAACAGAAAGATCACTGCTGCAAGCCCTGTGTGTGCAGCCATAGAACTACTGCCCCTCCTTAAACTACAATGAGCTGATTTTCAGGTAACCAGAAAGACAAAGGGAGTGTCTCATGTCTCTAAATCATTGCATGAGTAACGTGACCAGGCAGATGCAAACTAGGCCTGTACTAATTTTTCCTGCTGTTTCAAACTCAGACTAATTATCTGGGCAAAGAGATAATTTTTTTGAAAGGATGTCTGCTCCACAAGGATATGGTTCACATAAATATCATCTTACTGCTTTCCATGCTCCCCTGTCTTCTCCCACCTCCTGCCCATCCCAGCCTCCCATTTCAGGCATCTGAGAATGCTTCAGGGAGTTTTGCTGACAACTTGGGGACACACAAACAAGGAACTAGTGCAGCTCAGATATTTTTTATTACACTACCTGCAAAAAACATTTTAGCTCATGATCTGCAAGAGACACAAAGTACTGGAATCTTCTTAAGAAGAATTAAAAAGGAAAACAAAAATTCCTTTAAATCATAATTTTCCCTATTAGAAATGGTGGTAAATGAGAAAAAATCGTTATACTTTGAAAGTCTACTTTTTTCAATATATGATAATAAGTAGGCAAAAGTTTTTCAGCTCTTACTGAAACATGTAAACATGGTAATGCCCATATCATAGTTAAAATCATCATGCTCCCTTTTTTTTTTTTTTTTCTCCTTAATCTGCACTTACACTTTGGAAATAACATTGATCAATTAGAAGTCACAGTATACTTTGAAAGTTGTGGTAGATGTCCCTCTGAATTAAGTTCCTGTGGTTCTTTAGAGATAAAAATTACTCTAAAATAGTATAAAAAAACAGTGGATAAATCTGAAAGCATGTTTTCTGGCTTGAGATGACTGAGCTCCCTTTTGATTTCAAGCAGTAAGCATGAGCCCAGAGGGCAAAGATTTGAACTCTTGTTTTGCCACCTACCTCTCTGTAAATGAATTTTTCGAGTGGGATGCATATCCACTTACTTTGGAGATATTAGCTGAGCATGTTTCTACTAAAAATACTGTAATCAGGGAAGGTATTATTAAAACAGACACCAAAGAAGAGCCAGCTGAACACTGAATGGTGTCTAGGATAGGTTTGCTCTAAAAAAGTTCCCCTTATCCACACTTTTGTAACATTTGCTTTCTACTACTATTTCTAAAAGCTGTTATGCAAATATCGTGTCTCTGATGTCTGCCCTCAGTGATAGTTACATTAGTCAAAAAAATCCTTTAAAATTCAACAGTAGCTCTTCCAGGCTACAGCAGCAGGGTATCTTTCAAATGAATCCAGCAGCGTAGCAAAGTTGCAGTGCTTATGTTCAAGGCAGGTACCAAGTCTAAAAGCAATTTCACAGATGAAAGACAAGTTATCTACAGCATTACAGCTGTATGGGTATATTTTCTTTGGAAATTATCTACCCTATTTTACAGAATAACGATAAAGGGGAAATTTTCGAGGCCCTCTGCATCTGCAACTAACCTCACACGTGGCTACTACAAGCCATCGTATTATGCCCTGTACCTGTGCCAATAAACTGAATGACAGTGACCCTTCACTGTGCTTTGCTGTGCTGAGCTGATTGACAAAGTGACTAACTCATGCTTCAAACCTCGTGAGAAATAAGTGTTACACTCCAGAGCGTCTGTAAGAAAGTTACTGTTGTTGAGTATGTCTTCAAAATACTTGACCTGCATACTGAGTTTATGGGTATCTCAGGCAAACATTTTCATTGTCTTTTTAGTTTTTCTTCCAAGCCCTAGAGGAAACATGCCTCAGCTTTCATGGTTCAAGATTGGTATTTCGAGTAGCAACAGGACACAAGCAATACAATGTCTGACTCCAGTAGCCAGTGTCACTTGACTGGACTTCTCATCCATCCTCCTCCTCAAGCTAAAATGCAGATAAAGTGCAACATGAAGAACTGCCATTACTTTCTGTGTTGACTTCATTTTATCTAAGTCAAAACTTCATGCAAAATCTGTGGAAAATACTGGTTCTTTTTTCATACAAAGCAGCAATTATTGAACTTAAAGCATATTTAGACCAGTACTACACAGGGTGTCTTGTACGAAAAAAAAGTTGCAGATAGAAGAAATACTTACAAACTGAAGAGCTCCTTGATGTTTACTCATCAATGCTACTTTTGCCACAGGAGGAAAAAAAATAAATATTGTGCCCTTATGTGCAAACTCTTTGATTGGCAAACGCAGTAATGAGGTTTTTGAGGGAACAGCATTGCTCCCTATTATTCTGAAAGCGTGACTAGGTTTGTAAGGTAGGAAAAACTGAATAATCAAGATAAGACATTAAGCAAATGATTGATGCACTGATGCACACTGAATTTGGAAAAAAAAAACCCAATAATTGCTGGACAGTACAGTCTTGATTTTATATGTGACTGAGGACATCTAAAAGAACATTGAGGGGCTAAAGGAATTCATTAAAAATATCTGATATTTCCTATTAAAATTAATAATGTTCTCAGCTTCCTACCCCAGAGACCAGGAGACAAGGATATCTAGGTGCAATAAAATGTATTGAAAATTATTATTTCCATGTCATTCAGTCCCTTTTCCAGACGAAAAAATAACTTCCAAGTTCTTCCACAATTATAAAGATAAGAAATTTAAAAGTAAATGTAAAATCAATCTGCTTGCTAAGTGTGAAAAAAAGACTCATCTCTGAATTTCTATTCTGTCAACTCATGTTGACCAACACAATGTACTTTTTACCAAAGGGTAAAAGGTTGGTAAAAGGTCAGCAAAGTCATTAGGTCAGCAGGTACTCATGAAACTGTCCACCCTCTCATTCTGCTTTGAATCTCTCCTCCCCACAAATGAAGGGTTACAAGATGCATCACCGGACTTGCAAAAATGGACTTCTGCTAGAAACTCTCTATGATGCCTGCACTAAATGTATCTCATTTCTTCTACTATGTCCATTTTCCTCTGCTGTTTCTCATTTAGCTTTTACCTGACTCTTTGTCTTCCTTGTCTTTTCTTTATATATTTTTACCAAAAGATTCCATCAAAGTGGTCCCATCACCTCCCTTTCAAGGCATTTTCTGCACTTTAACTTATTATTGACATGATATTAACTTACGTCACACAGAATCAACATCATCTATTAAAAGAAAAACACCATGCAGAGATTATTAATTGTGTGTTGAGAATTAGTAGCATTCCTAATGGAAATGAAAAAAGAAAAAGAAAAAAAAATCTTAAAGAGGCACATGTAATCAAGTAGGGAATAAAATGGAACTAAAAGGCCCTGAAAGCCCAGAGCTTTATGAATAAGTAAGTATTTAGACTCTAACCTTGGATTGTTTGCATTAAGTGTAAACACTATTTTCTAAACTTTTTCTGAAATTCACAAACTTCATAAAACAAAGCTGTTTAATTAGTAATAGCTTCACACAGTGAAATGTCAAGAAGTGTACCTAAGAACCAGCATTTTCAGCTTACACAGCAACACAAACCACTCTGCTTTGTCTTTGAAAGGCAGAGCTCTAATAGGTATTCAGGGGCACTCTGCCCAGGAGGAACTTTCACAGTCAGGCAGCAGTTATACAGGAATGCTCAACACTAATTTGAAAGGGTAAACTTGTTTTCCAAACACTAGACTAGATTTTTCTAGTTGCTATGAGAAAGCCATAGCCTGTTAGATGTCTGGTGTTGGAGTTTGTTGTTATTCTAAAATAAGAATTCTAAAATAAGGAAGATCTTAATCATTAATGCTGGAATAAAAAGAAGAGTGTTCCTCACAATCTCTCTTTTGTTCAGTAATGAGCATAATCCAGATTAATGTGTTCAAGAATTTTAAATAAATTGGTCAAGTTGCACCAATTAAGTCTGCTTGAAATCCAACTAGTCTTAAATAGAAGAAAAATAGTTATTACCTGCCTTTTATAATGTTCAGAAATTTGGGTATGTGGTGTTTGGATGAAAATTCCATGTGATTGTCACTTCAGTCTTGTTTTGCAAATGAAAATACTCCATTCAATACTTTTTTCTTTATACACAAAGTATTATATAGTTAATTTTCAGTTTGATTGAAATGGAGGGGAGGTTTTCCTATTTTTCCCTGAAGGGGAACATTTCTGAGCAGTGCCCCAACAGGTCTGTAATAAATAAACACCATAACAAGAAACTGAACTTCATATTTCTTTGAAAAAACTCATAATGTCACCTGAAAGAGACACGTATCAGTCTCACTCTGCAGATGATGAAATGTGTCTACGAAAACAGGAGACCAATGCCAGTAACTGGAAACCCTTATGTGATCGGCAGTAGTTCTACTCATGTCGATAATTAAATCAATATGTGATTTCATATCAAGGAAGAGCTTAATATGCACTCTCCTAACTATCTGTTCCTGATCCCAACTGTGGTTAATTATCTGCTTGTAGAACTGCTGTTTTTTGAGGTAATTCTACAGAAGTGTTTGATATTTAAGCTCCCAAAATCAAATTGGGAGCCTCTATTTCATAATGAGTCATTTATTATTCATAAATCAAGGATTACATTTTCTCTGTTATTTTGTCTCCTAAAATCATCTCATTTACTATTTTTTCTTTCTTCTCTGTTCCCTGTTAATTCTGTTCTTATCATTTTAATATGATTTTGTTCTCTATCAAAGAATTGCTACTGCAGCATACTTGCTGATCAAACGGCCTGGATGACCTAATTCACCTTTATCATCTTTCCTTACTTTAAAGCATAAATCACATCTTCACTCATAAATATGTTCAGCTCTACAGGCAAGGGTTATAGAATTAGCCTAGAAGATACAAACTTCCTTCACTTATTTCTCAGCAAAACTTTTTCTTTCTCAAAGGTTCCTGTCTGCTACCAGCAATTTAGTCAGACGCCTAGACATGAAAATAACCTCCTAACTTTTTTATTCAGGGAGAACACTGAGCAAAACCTCTAAGCAGACTGTATACAGCAATAAAACTTTTTAGATGGGCTATTTCTGCAAGGAAGAAACTCTTAATGAAAGATATGACTATATGCATTTTCTCACATTGCATGCTGGAGTCTCAAATACAGGATTTTTTCCCCATAAAACCCAAATTAGACAACATAAGTGGTCTAAAATGACAAGCTTCTGTCTAGAGATAAGAAGGATTGGTTCTGTTCTCAGTTCTGCCTCTCACTGTATCTTGCTTTCTTCCCTGTATGAATCGATGAGAGTGTTTAAACTTTTTCATAGTTCTCTTTGAGATCTAAGAAAGAAAAGAGGCATGTAAATGTCAAGTGTTATATTTAACTGCCTATATATCTTCTTGGTAACACAGCTGTGTTGTCAAAGTAGTATTCTGGAGGCAGCCACAAAGAAAGAAAAAGAGTACAAGTAAAGAGGAAGATTCACTTTATTCCACGAGTCTTTGTAATACAGTTGGAGCAGAGATGGGGATGGAGAATTAAATAGGTGCTACTGTTTGTTTGAGGGATAAAACCATAGATATTTTCCCAAAATACATTATGTTTTCAAAAGGGAAGTCATATGGAGCAAATCTATGTAAATTTTATTGATAGCTAAAATGTATCAGGAGATGTCTCCTAAGATACAACTTCAAACACATTTCTGATGCCCACAGTTCTCACTGACCTGAAGAATTTTCATTCCTTTGTAAATAGAAATACCTTGAAACAGCAAGGAGATTTTTTTTTTTCTGTCAAATGTAACTCCCCAGTGCATATACTTACTTTAGAAGATCTTATATGCCTGTGAGTTTGATTTTTCCTTTCTGTTTTATTTACCTGGCTGAATAAAACCACTTCCACTTACCCACAAACTTTTCCATTTCTCTGTTATCAGGCTACCTCAGCTGTAACAGCCACAACTGTTTCTTTCTGTGCCATTATCAGAATGCAAGAAGGCCCTTAAAGGCACTGAACTTTTCCTGCCTCTCATGGGTATTCATTTGCCACCCAGCCTGCAAGTCAATACAAGGTAGGTTTCTATTTGGCTTGTTTGGTTAGGGCTACTCTATTTGAACAACAGATCTTAAGACATTATGCAGCAAGGCTAGATTCACCTTCCTGCCCTCTCCTTAGAGCTCACCTCAGAGAAGTAAACGAAACAGTGGTGTAAATAAAGAGTTCTGCAGATGGTCAGGCAGTAGGCCAGGCAAATAACAGGAGAGAAGAAATAGAGTCAGGGCTTCATCTTAGCCCTGGGGAGTCCTTGTACATTGCAAGAGCATATTGTCCATCTCTTGCTGTAGAAAATACTGCAGTATGTGAGGCTTTATAGACACAGTTTCAGTTCCAGCACGTCAATATTAATGACATTTTGAGTCAGGAGTGAAACCCAACTGACACAGACCAATCCTCCTTGTTGACTAGGGAATATTTGCTACAACTAAGTCTCATTTAGAATTCTTCAGTGCTGGCTTTCCTGCCTCATAGCTGTGAGCTGAGAAAGCTACAAATGAGGTCTCCAGTAAAAACAAACAACCAAACAAACAAAGCAAACAAACAAAAAATGAAACAACACCCAAAACAAAAACAAACAAACAAACAAACCCAAACAAACCCCAAACTTTAAAAATCATAAACTGGAATTCCTCATATTTTTCAAAAAAACAAACTCAAGAAGGAGAATATGGAAAGCATCAATAATGAACATCACTTTTGCTACACTCCAGCTGAAATTCCGCTTTGTTTCTTATCTGTTCTTTATATTTGTTTACGACCTTTGCTGGTGGGTAGTAACTTTTTAGGTGCAGAATTAAATAGTTCTTGAAGTTTGTTTTGCAGAACAGTGATAATATACATTCCCTGGCTTAGCTATGCACACAGCTTAAGCAATTTCTTCAAGGAGTTTAACACCATTAGGTATAATTTGTTATGTACTCAGGTTTTTCGTCTTAGAGTTCTATATTTCTGTGTTCCCTTTAGCATCCTGGTTATCTTGTGTTGAGTCTATCCATTTCATAAATGAATCACTTGGAAAGACCATTTGTACATCAGGACAAGAAATGCAGATTGCCTTTGATAAAATAGAAATGTTTACATGAAATGCTGTACAGAAAAAT
This sequence comes from Dasyornis broadbenti, assembly GCA_013397935.1. Classification (NCBI taxonomy): domain Eukaryota; kingdom Metazoa; phylum Chordata; class Aves; order Passeriformes; family Dasyornithidae; genus Dasyornis; species Dasyornis broadbenti. Next base: position 1,200,190 of record VZRN01004924.1, on the reverse strand, counting down.
GCAAAGATAAAATAAATATGGTAGAAATTATTTGCCCTAATCCAAATTAGATGTCTAATTATGGATTAGAAAAAGGTAAAATTCTTTGTCCTCTAACAAACAATAATAGGTAGGCACTGGTAGAAGGAAATTCATCTCCCTCAGAGATAGTTTTTAGAAGTACTAAGCCTTTAATGACTCACCTTTTGAAGATGTTTATTGTTTGACTGCCCCAGGCACAGATGTTTCATTCTTGATGTCTAAAGGCAGATGAATCCCTTCCTACATAGAAAGCTATAAAACAGTGACTTGGGAGCTGGACTGCCTGGCACACAATGACAGGTCTCTGAATTTGCAGCTCATCAACCACACGTATTATTGGTTTTTTGCATGTTATGAATTTATGCAACCCACAAAATTACTCTGGCTCACTGTTCTGTGAAAGTAGGAAGGTAAAATTAACCACATGGTCTCTAATTATGAAAATACAACATTCTGCCAGTGCTAATGACACTATGCAGTGCTACTACTCCTGGCACTGACATACAATAACATGTAAATTTCTGCACCATTTAATGCAGCCATATCGACGAAACAGATCTTCTTACCCCACTTATCGCTTTGAATCCCATTTCAGATCATGATTTTGACTGCCTTTAGGATAAGCATCATGTCTTTCAGCTTTATCTTAAGCAGAGCAATTCCTCTGAGGATATATCTTGGCATAGCATCATGCAGTCCTGAGATCTACCTCAGCATGAGCTGAAAAGCTAATTCTACTACTTTTCCTTGAATCACAATTACTCTCCTTTTTCCCACAGAGAGATGTTTCCATGTTCAGTTAATGTTCCATTTCCATGTTCAGTTAATGAAACTCAATTCAGATTATTTTTATGGGCCTAATATTACGATCCTGCTGCCAACCTAAAACGTCCATGCAACAGCTCCACTGACACAACTGGGATTCCTCATAAGAGCAAGAATTTACTGCAATGGGATCAGAGCCTTGTGAACTCCCTGTGAAAGTAGTGATTTGCATCACTCATAGAAATCTCTCTGCTGCTTTATATGATCATGTTTCTGAATGAAGCCACATGTTATCCAATCAGTAAAATCTGAAACTTGTTCCCACAAAACTTAACAAGCAGTATCTATCTACCTTGCTTAGGAATAACCTTCTCACAAAGACAGTCAAGTCTTGAAATATTTTGCCCAATGAGGCTCTGTGATCTCTCTCCTTGGATACTTTTAAGTCTAGGACAGCCCTGAACAATGTAGTCTAACCTTGATACTCACCATGCTTTCAGCAAGAAGATGGCATTACATTGTGATCCCACAAGCGCCTTATCACAGCTCAAAACCAAAAGTGCCTAACATTTGGTTTTTTTGATATGGTGGAACACCTTTCTGGCTAGCTCTGGGCTCCACTAGAAAGATACCCTCCATTGCACACAGTTCTATGAAGCCTGCTTCAGAGCAATTTTTTTTGCCACCATGAAGGGATTTTCTTGGACTAAGTATGTCCATCTGTTCCATTTCCCTTTGTGCTATGAGGTCATATCACCAAGAGCAACTCAACAATGTAGCCAGCTGCAATAGAAATAACAAAATTAACATGTGTGAAGGATGGAATTTAGTAACTGTTGTGGGAAAAATGGAAGGAACAAACACCAAGAGAAGCATATCAGAGAGCAGTACACTGATGTCTGCTGGATTCACAAACCGCTGGGACCCCAGACACCCAAATCAACAATCCAGGTACAGTGATTAAGACTGACAAGGCACACAGCTGGTACAGAACAGAGAAGCCAACTGGCAGATGAATTCAGAACAACCAGTAAGACTCCCAAGGCACCAACCAAATTCATGGAGTTTTATTCTCAGTACATGAAGGGTGGTCCACACCACACTTTAAACACTGTGATTCCATATAGGAAAAAAATAATTAAAATGTTTGTTTATTCTTTCTAGTCATTGCCCTCAGACACTTCTTACAATTCTGTTGTGTTTGGTCATTTAAATTATGTTCTCTTTTCTTTTTTTTTTAGTATGAATTTTTCTCCAGCTACAGGAAAATTTCTCAATAATTGTGTTTTTCAGTCCAGGCAATCAGTCTATCAGAATAATTTTGTAATATACTTTTTCTGTCAATGGCTACTAGGCTGCTCTGGTTTTTAGTATCAGGAAGTTTTATCTCTACTGCACGTCATTTCCTCTGGATCATTGCTTTATAAAGTGAACAGAATTGCATTAGCTGTCATTCCCTCCTCTGCCCATTTATTTTAAACATTTTCTCTCTCTTGGAGCTCCAAAACAGTAGGTCGGTGCTGTAAGGTATTCACCAGATTTGTAGGTGTATTTCAAAAAGCATTTTTACACCCACAATTTAAAAGCAGGAAATAAGGTTTCATTTACCTTCTCTAATAGAAATTGCTTAGTTAACAGCCTGCATGGTACTTAAAAATGCAGTTGTAAGTTAATGCATGGACATATTATGTCTATGACTTTCTCTTATCAGCCTTCTGTAACCTCTTTTTAGAAAAAAGTCAAATATTGTCTACAATCTATTTTTTTACATAAACATACTGATATACTTAATTAAATTACAGTTTACTAGATAGTACCCTGGGACTGTCACTGATTAGTGTCTCTGAGGTATTGACCCTGCAGAATTCTAGATTAAATGTCCACTGTTACTTGACATTTCCTTAATTCATTTTCAAAATATACGTGAAATGTATGACTCTTTATACTATCAGTTCCACAATCAGCTTCCAAATGTACGTATACAAAAATGTACCTTATTTTTGAACCAATGTCAGCCTATACCCCTGAACCATCCCCTTTTGGTGATAAAGGGAAAACAAATATAAAGCAAAGGATGACTTAGACAAAACTTCCCATCTTAAAGCACCTGGCAATGTCAACCTGAGTTTATGATGTCAAAGTTCCAGTTAAGTACAGATGTCCTTAAGGAAGACCTGCCTGACCGTGAAAAGGTTTTCTACATATGTTCAGATGTATAGATCAAATAGCAAAACCTTTTTTAGCCCCTTACTAACTGAGCCTCTTCATAATTTTTTCTTTTACATTTCTAATAAACTGAACTCATGTTTATTTTAACTGCATAGGTTGTGGAATAGTTTTGGCAGAAGATTAATGTGACAAGTAACACCCACAGGCTTGCTTAAGGAGCTATCATCTCTACGAGGGCAGCAAACAGTATGAAGTGGTCTCTAGACATTAAATTTCCTTGCTGATTTACCCACTCAGGCATTGAATATATCAATAAAGCAAGTGGCTCAAAGGAAATAAGTGCCACTTTTATCCTCACCATGCAAAGTGTGTTAATTGACTGCAAATGCAGGTATTGCTTCTATTTTCCATCAGACTTAATATAAATCTATTAATTTAAATAGATTTATATTTTGTTTGTATTTTGTTTATATTTTTTTAAAGAAAACTGTGTAACAGTACAAGTAAAGAGTTATAATTTTTATGATATATCATAAAGGTTTGTACTTTATTTCAGAGCTTCTGGTGGCCATGAACTTTCCTATTTTCATCTTATCAAAACCAATGAAAAAATGTGCTTGAGAGCTTTAACTTCAGCTGACCACAACACCTGATTTTGAAAACTAATTTGTATCCTTTGAAAGTTAAAAAAACTCTCACTTTTCTGCATCATTGGTTTTTTTTGTAATTGAGCCATAATACTACATGTAAGAACAGCAGTTTCTTAAATAATAAACACATTAAGGGGAAAACAAGAAGTACGTTTCTACTTGCCTGAAAACTGATAAATAGTGTTGCTTTAAACTGTAAGACAAGCTGTAAGACAAGTTGCAAAGAAAGCAGTACATAAAACAAAAACAACCAGAAATAAACCAAAAGTGATCTGCATGAAGAACATACTTTCTTCCTGTTGCTGTCACTATATTATTCTTTTTTTTTCCCCCCACATTTCATTCTGAGTATAGTGTTCGGGTTTAAGCTGAGAAAGGGTGGATTTAAACTGTACATTAAGAAGTTCTTTACTGTGAGGATGGGGAGGGCCTGGCACAGGTAGCTCAGAGAAGTTGTTGACACCCCATCCCTGCGGTGTTCAAGGCCAGGTTGGATGGAGGTCTGAGAAACCTGGTCTAGTGGAGGGTGTCCCTGTCAACGGCAAGGGAGTTGAAGCTAGATGATCTTTAAAGTCCCTTCTGAAAAAAATCATTTTATGATACAGTGGTTCTATATGTTCTATAGGGCTGAGTATAAAGCAACAGTACTCACTTTTTCTCCAGCTTGAGTTCCAAGAGATGAGAATTAAACTGGTAAACTGATAAACCCCAAAAAAGTCTCATTTCTGAACAGAATTTCTCAATATTTCTGTGTAAAAATCACTTATCCTTTTAGTAGAAGAAATGAAATTACATTATCTATTTATTTTGCAAACATTTTTTGCAGAGTGTGGAAAGAGGGAGACAAGAAAATTACACAAAGCACTTGCTACCCTTGTGAATCCAATTCTTTAACTTTCCAGAGCCATAATCTACTTAGGCACAGATCAATTCAAAAACAAGTGAAGGGTATACCTACACTGTGAAATAACCTTGCAATCAAATTTACCTTTGAACCTTGGTCTCTTTTATGTGTTAATTGGTGTGGATAGAATACTGCAGAAGACAACTTTTACTCTCCTCCAACATGCTCTTGCAACAACATGCCAAAAAACTTTTATGTCCTCAAATGCAATCACACACCTTCATTTTCATGTTAAAAAATACACCATTCTGGAGAGCTGTGTAATCTCTGAATTAAAAAACAAAATAAAACAAATAACACCCACCTAAAAAGTGGGGGTTTTAGTCCTAAATTCTATACTTGGGGTTCAGGGGAGATGCAAAAGCAAATCTTATACAATGTGTCAGCCTTTCTGTGAGGGGACGCCCTTGAGCGTGTGGATGTGAGAACTCATCTCCACCAACTTCAGCTCCAGAGCTCACTGTCCAAGGTGGAGGTGCTTCATAGGGTAGGCCTTCCCAAAGCAGAGCAGGAGTCCATTGATCAACCTTCCCAGCAGAGCTGGACACTCCCCCAGTAGGAAGCGTGCTGGTAGTACATGTAGGTGAGGGGTTTTTTAAATGTATTTCATTATTATTCCTAATAACTACTTTGCAGATCCTTTCCTACTTTCTCAGAGATTAGCGACAGTCTGGAAATATTCAGGATCACTTTATATTGGCAGGGAGAAGAGGCAAAAAAGCAGAACAGCCCTTGGCAGACATGAGGGCAAAGTGATGGGCTTCACCTCAAAACTCCTCCTTATGACAGCCCATGTTTTGTCTTCCCATATGAGAAGCACTCAGTGAGCCACTGACTGGGGTGATCAGCTGTGACCATCACAGAGGGTCCCAAGCTGGGAAAATACATGCAGCACAGCATGGTAAGTGGGAGATACATGGGTTTATGTCAGTATGCTCAGATTCACATCTATAATTCTCATTATTATTGCGTAATCTCGTAGCATGTCTAGAGATTGCAGATTTAGAGATATTGAAGAAATATAAGATTAAAACTAACAAAGAAGGGGTTTTAAGATACTCTGTTTTGACATAATGTATAAAGGGATCATAGACCGACCTTGGTTTTTGAAGATTTGAGATTTAATGTTACTTACTCCTAAGGGAGTATGTTTAATGCATTGACACCATTCTGTAGCCACCTGTGAGCTACTGATTAGACAGAATACGTAAAAACCAAAAGGTATCTTTGGGAAAATATAGGAACAAAAAAATGTCACAGAAACACTATTGTGTATTCCCTTTGGAAACCTTAATTTAAGGTAATAACACTTCAGAGTGAGCAATGCTTTTGTAATTGCTTGTATTATCTCCTTACCAGTGTTTCACAACAGGTAGTAGATAGATTGTAACTGGCAAATCTCTAAAGACTCTAGACAGATGCATAAACACACAAGAAAAAAATATAATTTCAGTGATTACCTTCCAAGCCTTTAATAAAAGTAGTTAAGGCCTGATTTAAAAGCCTCTCCTCTGATGGTAATAGCCTATTTGTCAGATGTTATTATACAGTGATGATAGTCATTGTGCAATAAAATGTTTAGCATTTAGCACTAAATGTTGAGGTTGGTTTTTTTTATCTTTTTCTCTCCAGATGCTTGTATTGTGGCAAGTAGTGAAGAGATTGGCCAGAAGACTGGCTCTCTAACCTCAAATATATCAAGATTTAAAATAAATTTTGAAACAGTACACTTATTAATATATTGAAAGGAAAGCTATTGCACATCAACAAGTAAGAAATATGTCTAAGTGCCAACAAGATATAATGTTCATTTCTTAAAATGAAAGGTCTTTATATTCACTCTAAATAAACACTGAACTAAGGCTTAACCCAGCAAAGACATTACCTTTGAGTTGAAACCATCTTTTCCTTTTGACTTAAATGGGACTTTCATTAATGGACATATTTCTCTGCAAATTCTAGCCCTTATGTTCTGTCTTTTAGAATATTGTCTTATATTCTGTTTGTCTTCTACATGACTTTATGAATTAGTTGGATCTTGGATTCTTTTTATTTCACTCCTTTCATAGACTATACACTGTGGAAATCCGATAACTAATGAATACGTGTTAGATGAAAATTACTATTAACCCTCTCTGAGGAGGCGATGCAATATTCTTTAAAATCTCTGTGATTTTGTCCCATAATTTTACATTAAATTAGACAGATTATGAACTAAAAATTATGAAAGAAGCAAGACAAAAAATTTAGTTTTAATACAGAGAAATGGCAATACTTCTTTATTTGTGTTTATTTTATTTACAGTGAATTCTTGTATGTGGCCTTTATCTCAAACAGGAAATAAATAAATGCGACAGCAATAACTGTTCTGGAAAAAACTCCAGATTATATTTTCCATAATCAGCTGTTATTTTATAAATAACACAGTATAAATAATACTGTATAAATAAGATACTTAAGATTCACTTCATGCAATAGAATTGACACTTCACATCATTTACTTAGTGCAAGACAAGGATTTATTTTTTCTTCCAAAATTAATCAGTCTGAAGTATGTCAAATTTTCTGTGAAAAGTACTAACATTTTCTGTATGAATGACAAGATATGCTCCTAATTGACAACGGATTTCTGCAAAATAAATGGGAATGTGCTCATGGCATAGAAATAAGAAATCAGGAAAAAGTTAAAGGAAAACACTGAACTGTGGTTAAAATTCAGTAGAGATCCCCCATTATACATTTCAGAGGTTAGGATCCTCTGGATAAAATTTTTCATTTTGTTAAAAAAATTACTTTAGAAGTATATTATATTTATTTACCTACCTCTCCCAAAATTTTCAAGAACTTGCTAGCTTATATTTATTCAAAATGTAAAGCACTATTAATATGAGATAAAATATTTAATGGTTTGCTTACTGTAGAAGGTACTGGTTCCTTGTTATTAACATATTATCCTTAATGAGTTTTCCTCCAAGATTATTTCTAATTTAGTCTCCAGTAATTTGCAGTAACAGATTAGTTTGCTAACAAGGAATAGAAGGGCACGCAAAAGCCATTTTAGGAGCGGTTGCTGAACATAGGAGTCAGTGTTTTGGTGACTTTTCTAGATAAGAAAGGACCTTCTGCTGTTGGACTGATAACAGAGAGTGTTGTATCTAACAGACTTATGTTCCTATGTGAACAGCTTCCTAATAAACTAAGTGCCCCATAAAAGTATATCCAGATTAATGCATAACAAAAAAAAAGATTATTATTGACAAAAGAGTTTATCAGATTAAGCAGAAAATTCCACAAAATTTCACAATAAGTTTCTTTAATTCCACAACAAATTCAGCATTACATACAATACTTAAACGTAATACACATCTGGTTTTGTCCTCAACCAGAAAGAAACTGTATTGTTTCACCTTCAACACAAATGTTTACTAAAGCTACAGATATGCTGCTGAATATGTCCCACATGGGATCCCTGGTCAAGAGGGGTTACACAGCCTTGTGTCCACTCTCCTCATGGCTCACCCCATCTATGACAGATTGGCTGCGTCAAGACCGCTTAGGTTTCAGCTTTGGGTCTCCTGGCTCCGTAGTGCACTTTGGTTGCCAAAGGACACAACTGGATGAGGAAGAGGGAGACTGGGTGTTCTCAGTCCAAGTGTTTTAAACAGTTTGAGGACTGCGCTGCAGCCAACTAGAGTTTTTATCTGAAAACAGGGAGATGTGACTGTATTGCATAAATAGCACATTGTCAGTAGGAGAGGTAATGGCATCTGAATGTTCAAAGCATTCTGGGATAGTACTGAAGGGCAGAGGATGCAAAAACCTGGGACAATCTCATCCACATCTTTTACTTGGAATAGGTCACTCACACTTTTCATACTATCCAGGAGAAAAAGATCTAAGTTTCTTCTTAACTGCTTTTTGCAGGCAATGCTCGTCACTGAATATGCTATAAATCAACTTCCTTTTAGTGCCAGGGTCTGATGATTTGGGACCACTTCTTCAATGTTGTCCGTTACTCTCACTGTATGAGCAGGTGCTCTCAAAAAACATGAGATGTTATGAAGAGCTAATAATTATTGTTAAGCACTTAATAGAAATAGTGCATTTTGAAAATCTGCCTTTAACTCACACTAAGTTTGCCACAGTTTCGTTGACTAGAACATTCTGATAATACTAGCACTTACTCACTGCATCAAAATATCATAAGGATTATCTAGATGATGAGTGCAAAATACTTTGCCTCAACAGAGGAAATAGTAACTGTCCAGGAAACGCTTTAGACAGTCACTTAAAAGCTTTCCTGATTGAGGGTCACTAAAGTTTAGGAGACTGTCCTCAGGACATAACCAAGACTGGTGCTTCTATGGATTTTAAGATGAAACATAACATCTAATGATTGTGCTCTACAGACAGCAGCCTCTGGATTTGTTTTTTAAACTAGATGAAAATATAAAAAGAAATTCAAATCTGTATATAATCTCTGTCAGTAAATCAAATACTGTTATGCTCCAAGTGAAAGCCCAGGTTCTTCCTAAATTCCCAACACCCAAGCATTTGATTCAATTTTTATCAAAGATTCAAATACAAACATTATTTGTTATGGAAATGTAAAAGAACACAATGTTAATTACTTTTGATGATATAACATCTTTTGGGAATATTCCCCTTTTATTTTTTTGCTATTGACACACTGTATGTCCTGTGGGAATTGTTTATTGAAACAATAAAGGGTACAACCGTTCATTTATTTTCTTCTGGACAAAACCAATTAATGCACTACACCTCCTGAAAAAAAGAAAATTGCAATATTGTATTGAATTTTCTGTCTCAACAAACCTGATAACATGTCAAATATGTTACCAAACAGAGTTTTGGAAAGAGAATTTTGCACAAGTGGTGTTTAAAGGAAAAAAACTAATGACTGTTTAAAAGGCAGACTCATTCTGTTCTTGCTTATACATTCATTATTGCAAACATTACAGCCACAATACTCTGCTCCATTTTTTTTAATGTATGATTTAATGTTAGTATAGAAACACCATTATCATCATCATAATACTGTTTACTGAACTTGACAATGCTGCAGATTGCAATGAAAAGCTTGAAAACTACAATGCAGACTGCACCGAGAAAAAAACATCTTACATTCATTAGGTAGCAATTTTTTAATATCTGAGAATGAAAGTTATACCACAGTCTACAGCTATTACTGAATTTCTCATGTTAGAGACTTTAACAGCACCCTCTCATGATTCTGAAATTGCAGCCTGAGATGTATACAGTTTTTCTCAACTTCCTTTCATACTTTAAGAACTTTTAATTACTTTGCTGTGAGGGTGAAAGCTACCACTGAGACTTTATAGTTGTAGACACATATGTCTTTTCCAGGCAATGTCAGGCCATTTGCAGTTTAGTCTCACAAATTACAGAGAATTTGCTACATCAAATCCACATATAAAAATTGTAAAAAGTATTGATGAAGTAATAGTTCCGGCCAGCATTATATTGCATTCCACACTTTTCCTAAATCCCTGAGTGAGAGCAACCCTCATCAAAGTTCTCAGCTATCTAAGATTGACGCCCAAATACTCAGAGGGATCTCTTTTTTAAAACTCTGCAATTCCCTGAAACACTTTTGAACCATATTGTCTGCTGGGACTCAGATTTACTCACATGGATCTTCTAACTATACACATGTGGAAAAGAAAAATAAACTGGTTTTAAAACACTACTAAGAAAACAGTTGAAAAGACTGAAGCTGCACTTCCTGTGATGAGATATTTGCTCTCTTAAAATGAAAACCTCAAATTTAGCAGCCATTGTGACTGAACAGGTATCCATGTTAAGCACCATGCAGCATGAAGAAAGCTGCAAACATACCGCCTCACCAGTCTGATAGATATTCTCTTGTACTGGATAGAAATACGATTTCCAAATTCTTTTAGGTCCTTTGAATTCCTTATCAAGCATATAAGTATTGTGGCCCCTTCAATTCAGAGGAAAAGTATGATCTCAGGAGAAAATGGATTTTAGTCCCTACTCCTGTGGCTTGAATTATAAGTGATAATCTAAAATTACATAATTGATTCACTAACACCTCTCTTCATGCTACAACTGCTAGACAAGACAAGCATATTTTAGAAAAATAACCTCAGTTCAACTGTTTTATTAATTCTTAAATATAGATACAGAAGTAGATAGATTTTTATATAGGTTTATAAATATCTTCCCCCTCCTTTTCAGCCTACAGACAGGTAATTATGGTTGCCCCTACACAGCAGGATTCCCCACATTGCAAATTTTCATCCCGGCTATATCTCTTACCATATTATGATTTCTATTCAATAGAAACTTGTGCATTGGTAGGAAGAAAGTCACAATGCTCTCTAGCTGTTTTTCTGATCTGGATGAACAAGCATTTTGTGGAATATAAGTGCAGCACAGTCCAATTTCAGCCACTGGTACAAAGTTCCAATTATATGCAGAAGACACACAGTGAAAACTAATCTTTACTACATCTGATTATTATAATTGCAATATTAGAGTGCTGGGAGAGAGTTCCCTCTAGAATGGAACAGCTGGATCAGATTCAGCTGTGCCTCACAACCCAATCAGCTCAGTTATATTTCTGAAATCTATATTCAGGTTGGGAGTATCTCTGCTGTTACCTGGCATAAGGCTTTGACCTATCTTGATGGAAAATTATCTGGACTCATTTATTTATCATTTCTCAGATAGACAATGCCAAGGACATTTCTGAAAGAATGACGCCCTCAGTGCTTCGGTATTCTCAGCTGAGATAGGTGCTTCAGTCCATCAGATCTGCCCTAAGTAACCAGTGCATTCTCATAGCATTAATAATCAAGTTCAGTGTTTCTAAATGCTTTGTGTACATTGGCTAGGAATTTCAGCACGTAAAAAATTGTGGGGAAGAAATTATTATAATAGTTATAGTAGGAGTTATAATAGGAGTCAATAAAGTCATGAGCAGTGCAAATATGTAAGTAGCGATTGACCATTCTTCTTTGAATGAAAACACTGTTTGTCCATCAAACAAACAAGGTGTGGCCTTCAAAAGTGGGAAAGGCGCACCTTTACACAGTGTACGTAATCTGTGGAACTTCCTGCCACAAGACATTGTAAAAGCTAAATGGATTTTTAAGTTCGAGCAAGGACTGTGCAAGTTCATAGAAGAAATTTTCATCAGTAGTTATTAACTTCAAACACATCAGCCTTTCTTGTCCAGAAATTCCTTCTGCTGCAAGTGTCTATGGACTGTAAGACTATGCTGAGAAAGTTTAACTACATTTGTTCCATTCCTATTCTCTTTCCTAGCTATCCACTTTTGGTTAATATTAGATAGACGATGCAGAATCTTTTGACATAGCTTCCTACAGTAATTCTATCTTCCTCACATTTTCTTCATCATGAAAGCACTCCATAACTGTGAGCACAAATATTTGACTATGATGTCTTAATGAAAGAAAGCTAGTGGATGAATTTAACCAGTAGATAGACCCTTTATCTCTCCTTTTCTAAAGTCACTCCCTGGCTTTGGGCTAATTTCCTATGTATCAAATTTCTGGGCAAAGGCAATCCAAAGAAGCCAGAGCTAGGGAATGAAACCTTCTTATTGTCTACAAGGCAAATATGCTGCAGTGATGGGCAGCATAAACATAATCCAGATGATGCCCCCTGACCGTATGATCATGGATTTGTTTCTGACCCTAATTTTATCATCGCATCATTAGAAGCTCTTCTAGATAATGACCCCAAGGTCATTATCCTTTGAATCTACCAGGTTGAAATATTGTACTACACATATTTCTTCCTTATTGGGATAGGCAAGAATAAACACAAGACTAACATTAGTGACATTGTTTCACCTGGCACTGAGAGGCACTTGGATGTGAGCGCAGTATCAGAAAACATACATTGTGAAGCAGAATTTCAGGGGAAAAAAAGGGATGAGGTGCAGACAGAATAAGTAGCCTCCAAAGGTCATAACAGAAGTTTATGTAAGAACAAGATATAAATCTTTGACTTTCCAGTCCAATGCTTTTATCATAAAAGGATCATTACAAGAGGGAAGACCTCTCTGGTTAACACTGCCTGCTCTATTCCCAGCTCTGCCATATTCTCATGACAGCAGCTATCAACCGTCACAAAGCAACTTAAGACCCCTTTATTACAGCATTAAGCCAACCTTTCCTAGACATAAAGCTGAATAGAGACCTTGATTGCCAGTCTGCCTCTGTTTAATAGCTCCACAGAGGAAACTTATGAATGCTACTATCTTGACACCCACTTTGTTTGTATCGCTTTGTTATAGTCCTGTCCCTAAGATTTTAAATGTTCTGTACCTCTGAGGAGAACTGATCCTCCATGCTTAGCACATATACATAACAGTAACCTCTCAGATTAAGATTTTTTCTAGTGTATTTTCCCAAATATCAGGACAAGTGCAATCTAATCATTAAAGACAAAATTTTAAATAGAGTTCTGAATTCTAACTCTGTCCTTAATCTCCATTTTTTCAAGTAGGAATAATTCTTTCCCATTTCTCACAAAAGTTAGAAGGACAAATGTTATTCTTAATGTAGATGAAGATCTGTGCAAGAAAGTCATTGTATGAGTTGAAAATCTTATTAGGGCCTATCCTTTTGATTCACTCTACAACTTGTCAACGCACAGAGATATTTTGCGCTGAGTAGTGGTACTCTAGTCAGAATGGAACAAGTGTTCCACAATCACTGCTACAGGTAGATTGCTCAATGCAGATTTAACACTGTATAGATCTCTCCACAATACTCTATAACAGGTGCTTTGGGGGATTTATACTAAGGTTCAGACATCAGTAATCTAGATGTCTGCATCTAAGGTAGACACTCTGCTGTTTTCTTCCTGGTCAATGAAATGGAATGAACTTTTTAAAGACAGAATCTCTATGATACTTTTCATCATGTCTGAGGTAGAATGAGATGAATCAGTGATCCTAAGTGGTTTCCTGTGAAAGGAACAGTGATAAACTATTTCAATATTGACATTGGCACTGACACTGTCCATATTTCTCAGATTAATTCTGCTTTTCACTGCGCGCATGTAATGGACCACAGCCCTCCAGTGGCAAGTTGAATGCTCAGGTTTTCAAATTTTCCCTATTCTTTGCTTTCTGCTTGACTGTGCATCCTTTTCTGTACTTTCTGATATAGATCTTCGTTTTTATCTTCCAGTAGGGAAAATGAGACTACTGACAAAATATTTCCTCTCTCAAGGTAGGTTAGTGTATGTCAGTTTGGACAAGGAGTTGCCTGATAGCAGCAAGCAAATGTGAAGCGACATATAGATCAACAGCTTGTGGAGTTGCATCTACGGATCAGGCTGTGATTCAACCACAGAAGCAAATGAAGCTTTAGCACTCCCAGTACTGGATAAAATATTCCATCCCAAAAACCACTGAGTTGATACCAACTCTTTTTCTAATCATTTGAACATAGAACTATAGCTTCAGTTCAAAACTTTTTATGGGCTACTTTCTAGGAGGAAAAGATTGATCTGTGGTAATGAATAAGAATATCAAGAAAAAAAATATCATTTTTCTGGAGCTCTGTGCAGATGTCATTTCAGAACTGCAGGTCAGCATAAAATCTCCTTTATCTATTTATAAAACTGCAGCCATCAGTCACTGTTATGAATTTCACTGTAAACATCAGATATAAATGGCCAAAACTCCCCAGCAGTAACTAACACCTTCTACAGTTCTGACTGTCTGTATAGATTTTAAAGTTTAAAATTTCTCAGAGGCTATGATTTTTAAGTCCCACACTGAACAGGACAAGAGGCAGAACCCATGTCCTTATTTCTACTGCCCCCCTTCATTCAAAAGTTGGTTTCCTGCTTTGGCAATTTCACCATCGTTATTTAAAGTTTATTGTGAAAGAATTCAGGATGTCAACTGACACCCCTTCTATTTAATTTTAAAAGTATATTTGTTTGCAGACATTATGGATGTTAGTGCTGTTGAAATGCCCTTGTAATTTTGGATACTCCATTTTTTTCATCTTCTTACTTGACCTATAAAGTCTTTAATTAAACTTTAGTTAGTCACTGGTTATGATTCATTTACTCTGTCTTTAGCTCTGTAGACCACTTATCACCTATCCTCCCCCTATAAGCAGTCAGGAATAACATCCCAGACTAAAATAGATATCAAGTGGGATGAATTGCCCTCTGCAGTACTAATTCTAGTTAAACTTCATTAATTTCCTCTTGAATTACAGAAACTATTTATCTCTTGCCTAAACTGACATCACATGACGGTAAAGGGTGCATTTGGGAGAGTAGGGGGAAGCTGCCACTGCCTCTTGCTGAAAGTTATTTGCTTTGTACCATGACTGTACACCACATAATCCACAACACCCAAGGGGAAAACAGAAAGAGCTTCCCTATGAACCCTGCTGGAAGGCACAATAGGGGAGGTTCTTAAGTTGAAGTAAGGAATCAAAAAAATTTCTCTTCCTCCAAAGGACGTCAAAGGCACTGACTCAGAGGTGCCTAGTGTTCCTATTCTGAGTACTAGGGTTATTTGAACAATTTTAAACTTACACTTTATTCACCGACTATGACTTTTCCTTTCGTTATATTTTATCATATGTTTCATATAAATTCCATGTGATAGCTCATGAACAATTTCCAAGATATTTGTAAGAAATGCCACAAATAGTTGTCAACAAATTGCTTTCATCTTTAAAAAGTGTGATGGCTAGCATGACCAGAGTGCTGTAATGGAAGGATATGAGATCACCATGAAGGATGGGCCAGGAAGGTAGAGTAACCTGGAGTTACTGGTGGACAGTAATTTGGATATAGCCAGAAATGTGCCCTTGGAGCACAGGCTGTCTCAGGCAGCCTAAGGCAGAGTATTGACAGCAGGTGGAGGGAGGCGATTCTTCCCCTTTATTCAACACTAGTGAGGTCACACTGAGGTAGTGTGTCCTCTATGGGCTTCCCAGAACAAGAGGTGCATGGACACACTGGATGCAGACCAATGAAGGGCAACCAAAAAAGATCAAGGGTCTGGAGCATGTCTCCTATGAGGTAAGACTAAGAGAGATGGGAATGTTTAGCCTAGATGAGGATAGGCTCATTGGGAAGATCTCTATTCATAGAAATACCTGCAAGAGACTGTGAGGAGGATGGAGCTAGACTCTTCTCAGCAGTTTCCAGTGACAGGAAGAGAGGCAGGGGTCACAGGCAGTTCCCTCTGAACATCAATAAACACTTTTTCACTGTGAGGGTGACTGACCTCTGGCACAGATTGCCTGAGAAGGTTGCTGAGTCGCCAGCCTTGGAAACTTTCCAAAATCATATGAACTTGGTTCTGGCCAGCCTGTTATAGGTGACACTGCTTGAGCAGAAGTGTTGGTCTAGATGACCGCCAGAGGTCCTTTCCAATCTCAACAAATCTGCAAGCTCATGAATGGATCTTCTG
Organism: Dasyornis broadbenti; assembly: GCA_013397935.1. NCBI lineage: Eukaryota > Metazoa > Chordata > Aves > Passeriformes > Dasyornithidae > Dasyornis > Dasyornis broadbenti. The sequence continues at coordinate 1,184,190 of VZRN01004924.1, read as the reverse complement.
GAACTTTCCATGAATGGATGTTTTATTTCATGTGGTATTTCACTGCACTACAGTGTGCTCAGTGTGCTTTTTTTCTTCATACATTGTTAAATATTTCATGAAAATATCATAAATATTACATGACAATTTCAGAGAGATTTCTCATGAGTGTTTCAGGAAATATCTTATGAGCATTGCTATGACATTTCGTGAACATACTTATGCTTAAGGACAAAATATAGCTTCAAATATTTCATGAGTCTTTCCAGAATACTATCCAAGTTTCTTATGATTACTGTGTTTCAGAGATAGTTATGTTAAATACTTATTGACTACTTTCCAAGCATGCTTTTCTTTATTTTCTTTTTTTCTTTTTTTAAAATATGCTATCTACTTCTAAAAACAAATAAAGCATCAAAGGACAAACATTTGAATCTCCTCAGGTATTTTTAGATGGTAGTTTAAATACAAAAAGAGTGACAATGTAAATGCATCCGAGAACTTTCAGAACCATACACTCCATCAGAAGGCATAAATACATGTCTGGAAATTCAACTTGCATCCAGGCATGGAGTCTCCTAGGGAGGGCACAAGAATGTCTTTTTTGCTTCTTTTCCTTTCCACCCCCATTACTAGTTTTGTTATAACTATGCCACATCACTGCTGTGTGTATTTCAGGCTTTCTATATGGACACTTTATAGTAGCTCGTGGTGTGATGCATGTTAGAAAAATGTACAGATTGGTTGCGAAGAAATTTTCACACTGTCTGATTTTGGGTGTACATGGGATGCAATATGTGATATTTACCAAGAGTGATAGGCTGCCTGGGTTACCTTTCAGTGGTAGACAGAAAGAAGACAGCTACAACTGTTTTCAGGTAAAGCAATCTTCACACATGATATTTGTCCTTGGCACATTTATAATGTCTTGAGCTCTGCTGAATCTCTTAATTCTTGCTCTTCTGAGCCTACAGGAACTCCATTGCAGAGGTACCTTATTCATGTCCTTTGAGACTCCTAGAAAAAAAAAAAAAAACATTTATTTTTTTCTTCTTCTAGCTTCCTAGTCATAGCCGTTGGAAAACCTATAAAACACCTATCTCTGAGTACAAGACCAGTTACAATTTCAGACCTGTGGTGATGAAAAAGTAACGAGTTATTATGCCCTACACATTTTATTTGGCATCAAAGATTTGGTATAATATGTCCAGCTCTTCTTCCTTCCCAGTATTACAATAGTGCAGAAACAGTAAGATGTTTTCCATCTTAGTTATGTCACATTCTGGAACTATGCTGCAATAAGCTTTTTTTGTACTATTTTTAACTGTTCGAAAAATGCATACAAGTTCTGTGCACTGCTTTTAAGAAGTGTCTGGAAGTGTACACTTGGCTGGGTCATGAGAAATGATTTGTTGATTGACAGGAATCACTCCCTGCCAGTCAATCCAAGCCACTGCAGAAACTCCCAAGTTAAGAAAGAAATTTTTGTCTGACATTATAGTTTTGGAAACTGTGGTGGGGTTTTGGAGATCAGGTAAGAAGTCATATGTGCATCTCTGCAGAAACTGCTTGTGCTAGGAGAGGGTCACTCATACAAGTTGCCACAAAAAAAAAAAAAAAAAAAAAAAAAAAAAAAAAAAAAAAAAAAAAGAGCCCACTCAGACCAGAAATTGTAAAATCATAGAATATCCTCAGTTGGAAGGGACCCAACAGGATCATTGAGTCCAACTCGTGACCCAGTGCAGAACACTCCAGGAGTCACACCATGTGCCTGAGAGCATTGTCCAAATGCTTCTTGTACTCTGTCAAGCTTGGTGGTGTGACCTCTTCTCTGGGGACCCTGTTCCAGTGCCCAACCACCTTATGGGTGAAAAACTTTTCCTAATATCCAACGTAAGCCTCCTCTGGCACAGTTTCATGCCATTTCCTCAAGTCCCATTGATGGTCACAAGAGTGAGAGAGGAAATCAGTGCCTGCCCCTGCTCTTCCCTTCTCTTCTGTGTGAAGCTGCAGTCTTCTGTGAGGTCTTCCCTCAGTCTTCTGTTTTCCAGGATAAGCAAGTGACCTCAACCAATCCTTGTATGTTTTTCACACAAGGCTTTTCACCATCTTCACTGCTCTCCTTTGGATGCCTTCTACGAGTTTAATATCTTTTATTGTGGTGCCCAAAACTGCACAAAGTACTAGAGGTGAGGCTGCACCAGCTGAGAGTAGAGCAGGACAATTGCCTCCACTGGTCACATGTCAATTCTGTGCTTGACGCACATTTCTCCTTATATTCTGTATGAACCTTCCTCCTTGCAGTTTATGCCCGCTGTCTCTCATCCTTACACCACTCAGCACTGTAGAGAGCCTGGATCCATTCTCTTGGAACCTTTCTCTTAGGCTTTGGGGGAAAGCTATTACGTCACCCTGAAACTTTTTATTTTCCAGTCTCAACAAGACCATTTTTAGAGTCTCCCCTCACAGGGAACACACTCCAGAATATTAGAAACTATAGTTGGATGTTTAAACTCAAGTTCAAAAAATCTATTAAAAATTATAACTAAAACTGAGATCTAGCTTTTCTTAGGGACCATTTTGAATCCTGTGCAATCCTCAAAGTAAAATTAATAGATTTTTTTCAATTAGTGCTCAGAACCATAGGGATTTAAAACATTCTTTACCAGTTGCTCCCCTGTATCTTAGTATCTCTGTAAATCTTCATTTATGCCTTGGTATCTCTGTAAATCTTCATTTATTTGCAATTATAAGTTGTGAAATGTTCCCACAAAAGAGTTGATCTACAGCTGCAATACTAGTCCTTGTACCAGATAAAAATTCCAGATGCAACGCTGTCCATTAAATGCTATATTAGGATATTGTATAAACACCTGTGAAATGTGTCTCAGAAATTCTGTAATTTTCTATAATTTTATCCATAGCATCAACGTTACACTGAAGAAAATTTATTTGGATTGTGTTTTCTTTTTACAGTAACAAATTCAATTATGTTAATAGTAAATTGCTACTTACATATGGTAAGAGAAAAGGTTTAAAACAATAGGAAGAAGGGGACGGTATATATAAAATTATAAGGATAAATAAATGTTTTAGAAGAAGTTAAATCTGGCTCCAGGCAGAGAATGTAAAATTCACAAAGCAAATGTTTTTAGGAAACAATCCCTTTGGTCCCATCCACGTTTCAAATACACAGTTCGAAGGAAAAAAACTTGAGCCTGCTCCTGCTTCTGCATAAAATGATGGCACCCGATCATCTTATAGTACTTCAAAAATTTTCTGAGTAATATTTCTGAATGTCTGTGAAATTCATTATAATATTTCACAAAAAGATACCTGATGCCCATATCACCTTCTTCTGACTTGCTTCAAACTTTTGTCAGATAGTGCAGATCACTAATACAATTTCTTCATTGTAAAAACTTGTCTTGGGGTAGAAGAATGAACTAAATTGTTGTGTCTCTATCAGCAAGTAAAACAAATCGAAACTGCTCTTGATGTCGGCTATCTGGCACGTCGTGTGTTCAGACAGCTAAAACCTTTTGCCTCACCAAACTGTACATCCGCATCTCAAACCAACAAGCTGGGAATGTTCCTTGGCCACTGTTTGCTCCCAGAACCTTCCAGTCATCTTCTGCCAGGGCACTGCTTTGCCTGCATTGAAATTTTCCCTCAGAACATGTCTAGTCATTGCACAGACCTCCTCACACCAATGCAAACATCCACGTCCAGCAAAACTTCACTTGCAAAGACAGAGATAATGTTTTCTCTTACTTTTAGGAGAGTGCTAGGTAGGCCTAAGGTGTTTGTTCACCTCATTTCTCTTCACAATAATAAAAAAAAAATCTTTTGATCCACAACACAATCTTTCTCCCAAGGAAAAAAAGTCAGTTTTTCTTAACATAAGAAGATAACAGAAATAGGCGAAATTTATATATCATGATTAATTTTTTTTTTTTTTTGGCCCATTGCTAGATCTTCCAGGTATCTCTCCTTTTTCTGAACTGATATCATCCTCATTCCATTGGTAATAAACATTTCTTACTCCGATGAACAAAGAAATCCAGTGGACTTGTAAAACCTCCCCCAGAAACTTAGGCAGAGGCACAAGAAACAGCAGTATATTTTAAAACTGTAAGAGTGTGGATCAGTGCCATTGATGAAAGGAACACGCAAACATATGCTCCAAATCTGGCTGTCATACCGTATTTAAATATGAAACTTGTACACACTCCACATGAACCTGAAAAATAAAGAAGTCACATGGAAATCTGCCATTGACTCATGCAAGATACAAGCAAGCAATGGCTGGAGGACTGCCAAGCCTGGGCATGGTAGCAGAGCATCTGTGCAAACATTAGGCAATCCTAACACTGCAAAGTAAATTTGATATAGAGGAGTTCAGGTTACACATTATCTTGCTCAAACAATTGCATGATAAGTACACTGATTGTTTAAAAAGGAATTAATTAGGCTCGCTGAAAATTAAATCACACCTGATCAAGATTATACAAGTATTTGCAAAACCAGGTGGCAATAAAACCCAATCAGCTGCCCCTCCTTATTATCACCTATAAGAACAAATCATTAAGCAACATGCAGGAGAACAAACTACATTTTGGAGTCACTTCCACTGAAATCAACAAATGTTTTCTGGAGAAAGATAATGATGATAATATGGAATTATTATAAATGTGACCTGACTGAAGAAAGTTATTGGCCTACTGCTGTAATATGTTAAGAATTTACATTCAAGAGTAATATTTGTTGCTTTTTTCCATGGCATTTGTTTTTTTATTTGTGTGACTACAGTGATAAAAATAGCAGCTTTCAGACTCTTTATTTTCCAAATTAACATAAAGCTGTGTTGGGGAGATTTAGATTGGATAGAAGAAAAAGGTTCTTCACCCAGAGCTTGGCTGGGCACTGAAACAGGCAACCAAGGAAGTGGTCATGGCACCAAGACTGCCAGAGTTAAGAAACATTTGGACAATTACCTCAGGCATATGGTGTGATTCTTGAAATGGTCCTGTGCAGGGTCAGAATTTGGACTTCAATTATCCTGATAGGTCCCTTCCAGCTCACGATATTCTACCATTCTGTGATTTAAATTACTGATTTTTCACTCCCAACCTTTCTTGTCGCCTTCTTCATAATTTTTTTTAAACCTCCCCTTGTCAAGTTCATTTTTCCTATCCCTAAGCCCAATTTGTGACATACTCCCTATAAAAATGCTGATAAATACATTTTATGGAGAGTTAAACTTTTAAAAATGAGTGCATTTCATGATTTATGTTTTAATTGCCTTTTATACTGATATATTCAGGCAACTACAGGTCCTACATATCAAGACTGCACTATCTTGGCCAACAAACTACTTTCTGAAATTGTGCCTTGTATTAATTGTTCAAAGCATCAAGAATGTTCAAGATAATTGGTAGGAACATAAAAATTCTAGGCAGTATGCAAGGGAGAGAAGGGAGTCAATCACCCAGCTTTTCCTTACAGAGAATATTATGCTGCCAGAATAATTCCAGCTATCCAGTATTGCCGATTCCTGTGAAGGTGAGTGCTGCACTAAATTCACTGGTAGTGCATGCTGCATGTTAACGTGGAGGGGGCTTTCATGCACAGAGATATAACTGCTGAGACATGGTAGATGACTGTTTAAATTTAGAAACTGGGAAGGCATTTAATTAAGACTTACAAGGACATATATTGTAAGTTAAATATCAGATGATGGCTAGAAGCACTGTAAAACACATCTATAGCAATCCTAATTGCCATATAACTAAGCCTTGCCATCCTGTAAAGCAGAAAGAATTTTGCAACTTTGATCACAGAAAACAAACTAGCAAAAGTTCTTGCTGCCCTTAACTAGGGATATTTATAAATTTCAGCCATCTGGATCTCAAGACCTATAGGAGACTTCACACTACCTTAGGCACGCTTTTGATTCAGGACATTGGGAACAAAGTGTAATGCCCTGAGAAACAAATAACATTAGCACACTGTGATTTATGAGGTAAAAGATTGCAAATGACACTTGTTCATGAATGACAGAAGCTTTAATCTGAAGCAAGGCTCAGCAAAGGTCTTTGCTTCCTCTTCATGATATTAGCCTAAGAAATGAAGGTTTTGTCTTGCAATCACTAACTTATCACCCATTATACCTATTACGGTACTAATCACAAGTTAAAAATCACTTTAGTTTTTGCAAAATCTTTGCAAAAATATCCTTGGCTGTCTAAAATGTACGTACTTACATAAGTAACTGAAGCAGCAGAAGAAATAATCCCTCCATCTCACATTTACAGCTGAATTGTAAACTGCAGTTTAACATAGTATTACCAAGTACAAAGTTTATCACCCAGAGGGTGGTTGAGTATTGGAAGAGGCTCCCCAGGGAAGCAGTCACATCACAAAGCCTGACAGAGCTCAAGAGGCATTTCGGCAATGCTCCCAGGCACAGGGTGTGTCCCTTGGGGTGTCCTGTTCAGGGCCAGGAGTAGGACTCAACGATCCCTGTGGGTCCCTTCCAACTCATCATATTCTATGATTCTGTGATTTTATGACTGACATATATTCACAAGGATGAGCAAACCTGGCTGTCTTGATGTACCTCCTATTATCTTGGTGAAAATTATATGAGCTTATAAATAAACTTAATTGCCCTGTAAGGCACAAAAAAAAAAGGCCATAGAAACTCCAATAATTTGTGTGAATTTTTGACAGACATTCATAACAAATAGATGAAAAATTAGAAACATACTGATGCACCAAATTTTCTTTATTTACTTTTTTCTAATTGGACCGAGTCTGCATCCATTTTAGCCCAGTTTCTTCTACTTCACAATCATTAATCATTTCCAACATGTCAACATAATACCATACTAGCCCACAGACTCCTTGGGAAGAGGCAATTTTGTTTATCCAGGCTGGAAAAAATGCAGCGGATAAATTGGAGTACGGCAGATAAGTTACATGGTATCATATATTTCTTGCCTAATATAATGTCATAAATTCACTCAGGAGGTATTGAGTATAATGCTTTCATGCACACAGACACACAAAAAAGCCCCCACATTTCTAGTCATATTGTTTATATTACTATAGCCATGAGTAAATAGGTCAGATTTCCTCTAGTAAAATATCCATAGTGGAAAGTTTCTTTTTCTGCCTGAGTTCTACTGCCCTGAAGAGTAATTTCAATGAACGGCAGAGCTTGATCACTACATGGTGCAGCACCACAGCTCCCTTCTAGAATTATATCGAATTTCTTGTCATCATATGGACTTTGTGACATATTAGCCAGAGATCATGTTGTTGATAAATTGGGGTTATGCCTCATTGACCTGTACTTTGGACTAGTGCCAAGACTGTGCAGCGACCTGTGACATATTCGCTCCTCTGTAACTGAGTTTACAGAAATGAGAAGATGAAGTGTTCTTGCTCTGTTGTTACTGACTTATATGGGACTGCCAAGACACGAAAGACCTGCTGGCAGAATTTCCTTGTTGCATACCTTCTGCCATAGTATTTTAACTGAACTATTTAACTTGAAATAGTAGCTGCAGTGCCCGCTTTTCAATATTAAAATGTACATTGAAGATTAAGGGTTGGGTCTAATTCACTTATAAATATCAATATTTTAAAAATAAAATGAAACATATACAATTACTTTTTTATTCTTGGTGTATCCAATGAATAATAAAGGAAAAGTGGGTTTGATGGTTTGAATTTTTTAATCTGTATATTCCTCTTCCTGTTACCAGTGTTTATTACAGAAGCAGAATTAAAAATATTTCCGGTTTGTTTCCTGGTTAAATTTGCTTCCTGTTGATGTGCACCAATTGAATGACTTTGTAGTTCTGAAAGCCAAATATCTGCTTACCTCTAAGTAATGAAAAATGAAAAATTTAAGTGCGATTCCTGTAACACTAAAAAGTAAACAGATCATTGTAGAACATGTCTTCAAAATCAGACATTTGGCTTTCATACTGTTATTCTCAAATTCATTTCACTTCCTAGAATAATGTTTGTCAGGTCTAGAAATGCTAATTACAATTTTAAAAAAAAAAAAAATAAATAAAAGAGGTTTAGCTCATTTTTTCTCCACATCATCATTGCTTTGGTGCAAAAATGCTGAGCAGTCTGAAGTCTGTTGCCATTCTCCAATCTTGTGCTAGTTCAGGGCACACTGGTGTGCTTTTCTGATGGGGTGATACAGAGTTTCCAGCAATGTCACCAGCTGATGAAAAAATCCTGAGCTCCATTTTCTTGCAAGATCATTCACGGTACCTCACAGCACTGTGTGCCTAGTACCAAAGCAAGTTTAATTTTCAAAAAACATGAAAATCTATCATTCATTAAACCAAGAGATCATGCAATGTTTTCTATATAATCAAAGCTTTTTGAAAATGCCTCTCAGAGTTTGTAAGTATTTTGAAGTATTTTTCACCTCTTGACTTTGTGACTTCCTGCAGTGATCAAATTTGGCACAAACAGCAAGACACCATGAATCCAGATGATTATGTTTTCTGTTGCTATATAAATTTTATTGGCTATTATATAGTTTAGTAATTTTCAAGGAATTTTGAAAAGTTGGAAAGTATAAGCACAAGTTCATGAACTGTGAAACTGATGCATTGAAATAAATCACCTTAATTTGGCACTGGATTTTAAAACTGCCAAATAAGTCCTCAGAATGTGATAATTAAAAAGCAGCAGAAACATGACAGCTTACACTGTGAATGAGCCTTTTAAACAGCAATAAATGAGTCAATCAAAAATAGTTGAAATTTTACAGATTACGTGCTTTCTGAACTGTTATGAAATACTGAATTTCAACAGTTATTCTTTCATTGAAAGGGAAAAAAAAATGAGTTAATATCAGTTTGGTCCAACCAGCCACCAATTTAGAGCAAATTAGTTAAAAGACAGTTAAGCCAGTATCATCTGTAGAGTCAGAGGCTAGGTTTTTGCTGCAGAAGAAGAGGCCAAGGCTAACAGGCACTGATTTCCTTTATATTATTTAGGACTTCACCCTTTCTAAAGCGCTTTTCTCTTGCAGAAGGCTTTTTGGAGCCGTCCAGAGACTGCAATAAGAAATAGGCAGCACTGAATTATGGGCATCCTGTGAGCATGACTTAAAACTCCCTGAAGGACAGGGTAATAACAAACATTTAATTTAAGGAGAAGCAGGCAAGTGCAGATCAGTAAACAGAAGCTAATAACTGTCAGCCATGAATCATGTCCACAGATTCATCTAAAGAAAAGTAGGTATCACTGAAACTAAAGGATTAATTATTAAGCCAGACTCCTTTTAAATTAAACCAATTTAGTGTGCTCACATTTTAGGCTTTTTAAGTTAGCCTTTGACACTTTTTTCATTCATACAAAAGCTACACTACACCCTGACCCTGTATGCAGCTGTCTTGGTTCCAGATGTTGAGCTGTTTGGCCATGTTTTATCTATGCATTGAGTAAATTAATTCTTTCCTTTTCGCTCAGCTGCTCTGTGAGGATGAAGAATGTTTAATCAAATTCAACAAATGGCATTTGGACACCATGACTGTAGTACCTGCTTCCGAATTTCTGCCTCCGGTTGGCACCATTTACAATTTAAATATCTTTCAGCACCTGGACTGTTAATTGACATGATCAAGAGCAAGACCCAGAAAGACACCTTCTGGATACCTGGGCTGGGACCAGGTATGCTACCTATCAAAAAGATATCTCTGTCTAAACCTCTTCATTCTCTTTCCAGGCAATGAGGAGAAACAGTCACTCTTAGGGTATGGTTCATCTAACTTGAGGCATCTGGATTTGGATAAGATTCTATATCACCTATGATTTTTGCTTGTATAATTTCTAACATATTGAAAGCTTTATGCATGTACTAGGAGCTCCCATCTTGGATAAGATGACCGCCACAGTAACTCCTACAAACATGCAAATTTGGGGTTAGACATCTCCTGAAGAGACTAAACTGCTGTGTGCATTCACAGCCACCAGAACTTAAGTGATTGAATTCAGCACAAAGTACGTCCATTTGTGCCATTTTCTTCTAAAGTATGGAAGGAAGCAATGCCAGTTCCTAATTTTTATGAGAGCCGTGTGATTGCAGCTGTGAACTAGATTCTGTTAGCTTTATCTAAAAAGGCTACAATACAATTACTTACCCAGGCCACCAAAGAGCCTAAAATAAAGATCAAGGCCCAATTCCATCAATGCTTTCCACTGAAATGCAGCCATTGAGGGCAGTCAACTACAAAAAGTTTATGACACCAGACACAGATTCAAGAAAGGCCATGTTTACATACTTCTGTTGTGCTCCATGACAGCAAACTTTTGATCTCCACTTCTAAAGGTCATCGGTCCATTTTAAATCAGAGCCACAGCATAAAACATGCAAAGACTGAGGCAGTGAAGAACATCTTCCTTTCTGTTACTTCCCAGACAAATGTATTGCTTCCTCATCTACTGTTTTAATGTTGAGTATTTTCAGATTAAAATTTCAAAGAAGATTTAACTAATTTGTTATGGTCAAAAAGATGACAAATACTTATAAAAAATAGATATGGGGTTAACCGTAATATCAGATGGGTATTTATATCAGCATTGCAGAAAAGACTTTAATTTTCAAAGAAATGGGGATTACAGACACATACATGTCTCCCACCTTTCAGGTTATCCAGTCAAAGCTATGTCATCTCTTCCCTTGTGTTCAGGCTTTGTAAAAATTACACTTTTTCTACATCAGATTTATAGAACCCACTTCCAGAGCGCAAGGGCTGAGAAACTTATGGAGGGAGTCTGCATTTTCTTCCTCAGTTCCCCAATTGTCCTCAGCCATTGCCAGTTGAACATGAAGCACTTTCTCTGTGGGTTTGCACAATGAAACAAATGGCTGCTATGCAGCAGGATTTGGTCAAGGAAAGCAGCTCTTTGAAGCACTTATTAATTCCATACCTTTCCCTCTTACATGGCAATTGCACGAGCTGGGAATTAATACAATGATTGGAGGAAGGCTAACTTTACTGCTTAACCAATCATCTTTTAACCCTCAGTCTGGATGCATGCCAGACTATGAATTGTTATAATAAAATACGCTGGGGTAAAAAAAGAATAATATCTCTTAGCAGCTTGCTCTGGTTGACAACTAGACCAAAACAGAGAAGAGAAATGAGAAGGGCTGGAAAAAATATAGCAAAATTCATCTTTCTCTGAAGTGCTCTGCAGTCTCCTTGTATCAGTGTTCCTGAAACACAGAGGCTCTTTAATTTCAGAAATATGAATGTTCCTGAATTTGGCTTTGCATGGAGCATGTAAAATCTAAGCCAAACAGTTTGTTTTGCTCGTTGCTTTTGTTAAAACAGGCTATTACAGGATTCCACAAGTTAATAAATGCATTAACATGCAAGGACTGGAAGCTAATGGTAAATAAAACCTTGGCAAAATGAGCTTAGGAAGTAAGAGCATTAAAAATCAATGGTTCCTTCAAAAGAGACTAATGGAACCACTTAAATTACTCTGCCATTACAAGGTTTCTTATCTTAACCAATAAAGGACTGAATAAGCAAATTAGATTATTAACACAGAAGCCAACACATCTCTGTAACTATAATAAGATTTCTTTCTATAGATGTAGTGGGAGAGAATATAATCACTTAGACATAGAAGAATATAGTTGAACCACTTTTTTAAAACTTCATACTGAACTCTAAAAACACCATTTGTGTTCACACAAGGACAGAGGGAACTAAATATTAGATCTTGTTGATGTGAAAATTGTGAAAATGTAGATTTTAGACTTTCTGAACACCATACTTAGTTTTAAAAAGATAAAATTATTTCATACAGCAAAATTACAAAAATATTAACTGCTGTGTTGCTATCCTTGCCAGAATCCTTTTCTCATTTTCTTTCCTTTATGATGTGTTCAAGCATAAATACTAACTCTTCATTTAAAAAATCAACATGATTCTAAGTCTTTTGGTGTGTAATTAATTGTAAACCTTGGGCAGAAAAGACAGAGTCTCAAAAATGTAATCTGGTCCACTTATATAACTCACCCAACCACGCTCTGCAACTACCAATAGATCCTTCTTTTCCATGCATGTCTAGAGATGCATTGAAGACATAACCTCATTATTGTTCACTAATAACAATGATTTTCATATTTAAGCCATATTTATTAAACATAAGACTGGGATGTTTCTCAAAGCCAATCAAACTAAACAATCTGTCAAGGCTTTACAGTGTTCCTACTGTGTTTTTCATTGTCTGTGCTGAACTTATGTTTCGATTTCTCAAGATAGTGATTTCCTGTGCTGCAAAACAGAAGTAACATTGCTAAAGTGAATGACTTGCCTTAATCCATGCAATGCCTGGCTTGCTTTCTTGCTTTCTTGCTTGCTTTCTTTCTTCCTTTCTTCCTTTCCTTTTTTCTTCCTTTCCTCCTTTCTTCCTTTCTTCCTTTCTTCCTTTCTTCCTTTCTTCCTTTCTTCCTTCCTTCCTTCCTTCCTTCCTTCCTTCCTTCCTTCCTTCCTTCCTTCCTTCCTTCCTTCCTTCCTTCCTTCCTTCCTCCCTTCCT
>VZRN01004924.1:1121881-1168835 GCA_013397935.1 Dasyornis broadbenti | reverse complement strand
AAAAAAAGAAGGAGAAATAATAGCTCAAACTTTCCATAGGAAAGTTATGAGACAGATAAGGTTTAAGTTTTAGGTTAATCTTAATAAAATCAATGGTAGCACCCTTTGCCAGTATTCAATAGTTTTATGTCCCATAGGAGACTATGGAACACCTGGTGTGAAATCTTATAAATGCAAATTTCAAGACAGCTTTAGGCTTCATTATCTGATAACAGATCATATCTCATCTTTCTACCAGCAAACTTAGTTCTTTATTTGACATGCAGATTCCAGTAAGGAACCAGGTACCTGAGCCTCACATACTGAACTTGGGATATAGCTCCAGAGGCACACTGTCCTTGAAACAAGAACTCGGTGTCTTACAGTGTTAGGACCCCAGGGTCATTCAGGCTTCATAATCTCTTCACAGCCACTTACAGTGCTGCGGCCACCTTGCCCATGGCCCAGGACAGCATTTTGGTTCATCCCAGAGCTGTCAGCCTGTGCTCCAGAAGCCCCAGAGCAGCTCAGCTCTCCAGCGCTGTCTCTGGCCCTGCCTACTGGATGGGCCCCTGACCTACACCACAGCTTTGTCTGCTGACCAGCCTCCTTTAGGGACACACTGGAGGCCCTGAGGGCATTCTAAACCTGCTGCACTACTCATCGTCCCAGAGGCTGTCAAAGCACCCTTCTGTCACCACCTATGCTCTGCCCACCACACTCAATCCCTGCAGGATGGCACCCCTTCAGTGGAGCATCTCCCTGATGAGGAAAGGATGAGAAAGTTGGGCCTGTTCAGCCTTGAGAAGAGATGACTGAGAGGCCTCTTCCATCATGTGAAAGGAGGGTGTTGAAGGATCGACCAGTCTATTCTCAGTGATGCCCAGAAACAGGACAAGAGGCTATGGACAAAAACTGATGCACAGGAAGTTCTGCCTGAATACGAGGAAGAACTTCTATACTATCAAATTATTATCTGATTTTTATCAATTTTATAATGCCTGACCTTCTGTTTATACCAAACTCTTACCTTAGCAAAACAAAAAAAGTACTGTCACAATACCATAATAGAAGCCATGTTGTTGAATCCTTGATAGAAACAGAATAACATAAAGAAGAAACCAATATATTCCTAATTTAACCCAAGACCAGGTCATGACCTGAAGGTCATTGGCTGCAAGAAACATACTGTAAAAATGAACACACACACACACACACCTATCAGAGGGCCAGAGTAGTGAGTATGCATAGACATACATATAAATACACATGCAGGTACCCTGCCTTTACTGCAACTGTCTTGCAGAGAAAAAAGACAATTACTCAGGTACACTGACCATAAACAGCAGACAGGACAAGGCTCCAAAGTACAAGTATTATAAAAAATATTCAACTTCATTGAAATTATATACAGCCTGAGAGTTTAGGCACAAGAACTCTGTGAGCTGAGATTTTTTTTTTTAATTATCAGAATGAGAAAATTCTAATATATTAAAGAAAAGAAAGTATTTTTCAACTGTTGTGAAATAAAAATACAAAGGAGCCTAAGTAAAAGGTTCTATAAAAACTCATTGAAAGTTTCCATTTTTGTGTCAAAAATATGTATGAAAAAACGTACATGTGATACACTAAACAAAATGAAATAAATGAAAAATATAGAATCCAAAACTAAACACTCAGTGTTAGCAAAATAAGAACAAAAAGTTAAAATTGTTTGTTCAGCCTCTTCCCTTCTTGAAATGGCTATGCTCTAAATGAAAGATCCAGTTCCGACAAAGGTTCCGTTTTCAGTAAAAAGAGTGCTTCATCAAAAAATTTCAAGCATTTTTTCATGATGCAATTGCAATACTGCCTGGCACCTACTCAAAGGTTGAGGAATTGCTTTTGTCTGCAGCAATACCATATGGTCATCCAATCTGTCCTGTAACACCTCTTTGGGAGGGACCTGGAGATGCTGATGGACAGTCACTGAACATGAGCCAGAAGTGTGCGCAGGAGGTCAAGAAGGCCAGTGGCATCCTGGCCCGTATCAGAAATAGTGTGGCCAGCAGGAGAAGGACACTGATGGGGATGAGACACAGGAACAAGTTGCACCAAGAAATTGTGGATGCCCCATCATTGGAAGTGTTCAAGGTCAGGCTGGATGGGGCTTTGAGCAACCTGGTTTAGTTGAAGATGTTCCTACTCATGATAGCAGGGATTAAACTAGGTAAGTTTTACTGGCCCCTTGCAACTAAAACCAACATATGACTAGCTATAAAGCCACTCTACTATTAGATTTAAAACACTCCATAAACAAAAATGTGTAAGACTTGATCTGTGCACATCAGGACAGAGCAATCAATGTGTCTTTTATGACTTTGCTACAATAAAAACTTTTAAGCTGCTGGGGTAATGGTGATCATATGGATTTTTGTTCTTAGTCATCTAGGGATACAATGCAGTACTTCTGACAATTATATAGTGACAGTTCAAAAGATGTATTTGAAATGACATAAATATAGTCCCATCAGTTGTCGTCACAGAATTAAATGCAATGCCTCTGGTTAACAAAAAAAGAAAAAGTATATTAAAAATTATTACTTCTTATTAATCTTATCAAAAAGGATCTTCATACATCCAGCCCAGTGGGCCACATACTGTGAAGTTAGAAATAATAGGTAAGCTTAAGAGGAATCATTTATAAAAGAAATTTCTGTGAGAACTTGCTTGTTTTTACCTTGTGACTCCTATCATTTTCCCCAGTGATCTGAATGCTTTCCAAACTTTGCCATTGAACTTCATTAAAATAAAGTCCACAGTGCAAAGCTTAGCCCTCATCTTAGCACAATAAAGATGTAAAATTTATTATGTATGCATAGGGCAATCTAAATAAATCATGACTTAAATGTCTGCAATCTCCAAATTAAATAACCTAATTTACTTGGAAACAATGTGTACAACTGAAACATAAATTACATAAATCCAGAATCAGGAATATAAAAAATCGTTTTAGTTTATTTGAGCAAATTTTCTTGCCCTTAAATCAAAGGAAATTAGATAAAACTTCACCATTCAGCCTTTCTGTATCCAAAATGACTTCATATTTCTCTGATTCCCTTTCTAAGTAAAAGTTAATTTCCCATTTATTTTCTTCAGTTGAAACTCATCACAAAACAAATGCACTTCTAAAAACCTTCATCCTCTTCTCATATCTCAAGTCTTACCAGCAATTCTATAAATTTCAGTATACATGGCATCTTATTTGCCATCTATCTAGAACCAAGCGTAAAGGGTCCAACGAAAATGCTTATTTGTATTGTGTATTTTGTTGTTATTGACCCAGTTAAATTGTATTCATTAACTTCAAAATATCTTGCAGCAGATCCTCAGTGATACATGTGGCATACAGCTTCAAATTTTTCCACCTAATTTCCTTAATCTGTTCCTTCAGCTAGCTTTCCATGTTACCTTCTCACTCTTCCCAGCTGTCCTTGTTCTCAGCAGGACAGAGTTAATTTTTTCACAGTAGCCATGAGGGGGTGGATTCTGCAGCCATGTGGGCATGTCTAGGTTGTTATTCTATACCACCTCACCTCATTGCCAGGATGTGGAAGGGAATTCTCCTTCTGAGAAAGAGGTGAGCATAGCCTGCAGTCAAGGGGGAAAAGCACAGGCATGTACGATCCATCCACCATTGTCCATTGTCTCAGCTTGGTGAGCATTTTGCACATTTTGTATAATGTTATTGTCAGTATTTTTGCTGCTACTATTCGGCTTTTTATCTCATTGCTATTTCCATTAAATCATGATCTCTGCCTTTTGTATCCCCCACCAGAGCAGGGAGGGGAGCAGTTTGTGGTTTTCTTTTTAGTGGAATTACTAAATTGGGGAACACCATTCCTAAACCATGACACCAACCTCTTCCACAAACAACACAATTGATGTTTTCTCCCATTCATTGTCATCCATCTCCATCATTTTCTTCACAGCACTTCCCTCCTGCTTGTGTTTCAAACTGTTTAGATGTGCCATACCTTGCAGCTAGTCCTCCTGATGCTATCTATCTGTGTCCTCATCTCCCCTCTGAAATCTGCTGCCCTTCCTGGAATAAAACGAACGGTTGATGCAGCATCCCAAAAGAACTGCAGACACAGCAGCCATGCACAAAAAATAGGAGCTGACAGCATTTGAGTGTAGTCATAACCAAATTATGGAGTGAGTTGAGCCCACATTTGAAGAGACATTGGGATTTCTACCCAGGAAATACATGATCTGGGCTATGGTATTGGGCATGACAAAACAAGAGCATGTTCACTCACATTTTGGTGATGCTGGGTCCAAAAGTCAAAACTGGTACTTCATGTTTGCAAGTACTGCAAACCATGACAACACCTAATCTGATTGTCAAATATACTGCAAAGTTTTTTATAGTTCAAATAATAAATAAGAATATTGAGAATCTTCCATAAATCAGGGACAGATAGCATAAATTATGGGGATTTTGTATGAAATCTAAGCGTTTCATACTAACACTACTAAGTGTTCTTTCTCAGTAGAAAAATAAAAATATTATGCATATTAAATTCAGCATATGCTTCAGTAAGATTTCACAGTAATTTTACACATTTCAATTATACACCAGTCATGAAATCCCCGTTGTGAAAATAAAAAGTTAAAAACATTATGTAAGCACTGACACTGCATATTTAAGCAATAAAATAAAAATGTAATCTTTGCAAAGTATTGTGTTTCTGGATACAGGCATGAAAAGACAGGTTTATTATTGCATTGCATCCCTTTTCATATGTGCCCTAAAAAGCTTTCTCTCCTTTACTGTTTTCAGTTAATGGCACTGTTATATCTCAAGCCCACTAAAAGGGAAGAAAAAAAGATTAGGTGGCTTATAGTTAAATCATGATACACTGATCCTATCATGAGCTCAGTGCTATGAAAGCAAAAAGAAAAAAGAAACCCATATGGCTGCTTTGGAAATGGTGAACATTGGATTGAATCCCGACCCCGGTTTTGATCAGCAGCATTGCACTTCCTTGCCCACAGACCCTGACCACAAAATTGACATAGAGGGATCACCTCAGAGTAGAACCATTCTTCGAATGCAGAGCACTTTGTTTGCATGGCAGAGGAGGCATAGCTGGATGATCTCTGAGGTGTTCACCATATCCATTGACAGTGCAGTTATTTTGGTTTTGCCAAATGGTTGGAGTTTCTTCCCTAGAAATACTCAGTATAAACTATACCCAGAGCACATGATAAAAATACCAGTTTGTACTGCCTTGTTTTTCCTTAATACATTTGGATAGCTCTACAAGGTACACACAGGGCCATATCCAGTATATAGACTTGTGCAATGACTGATACCAGAGAGAAGAAAAAGAAAGCAATGAAATTATTGTGTAATAGTTTGAAGATGCCCTAACTGCTGTGATACAGAAGATATATAACTAGTTCTGGAGCTGCCACTTCTGAGATTAGCATTCTAAAGTTCCTATATAGTCAATGTAAAGTAGTGACATTCCCTTTGAAACCTTGTAAGGACAACTCAGACCAACCGAGTAGGATATCTTGTGCAGGAAGCTGAGCCCTTCTACACGTAAACCAGACCTCTCTAGGTGACTACCTCTGTATTTCTATGAGTAAAACATGTTGGGTATGAACAGGAACAAGATATAATATATACAGAACAAAAAAGATGGTCACATCTGTCTGTGAAATCATATGAATATGTTACTCTGAGTGTAGACATTGTTTGAAAAGATGGTAAAATCAGCATCTGCTACATTTTACACATTAGCTTCGATTAGTGGCACAAGTACTGTAGGACTTCAGGCTCCCAGCTTCCTTGTGGAAGAGGATAGCCATAACCACAGACTGAAGAGAAGAGATGACACTGTGCCTTCAAAACTGAGCTGCTGTGTAGCTAATGAAGCAAGGAAGGAGTCAAGAGGGAGGCGCAGGTGGCTCCGACCTTGATGGATTAGAGCTAATACCACCTTCTGGTTCTTAATATACAATTTATACACAATCTGTGGCTTGTCACATGGCATTTACAGTTCAGAACTGCAATTTGTTATGTTCAGTTCATTCCTGAGAAAAGCTTTTGGTATGTAATTATAGTTCAGTTTCGTAGTTGGAAACATGCTCCCTTTTTACTGTTAAACTTTTGAAAAAGTTTACATTTAACACACAAAGGACAAATTCCTCTTCTTAACTATTTTTGGAGAAGTAACTTATTTCTTTTTTTCGGCTAAACTGTTTTAGGTTGTTGTAAAAGTAGTTATACCACAATTTAAATAAACAGTCTCAACTGAGATTTCTTATTTTAGAAACCAAAAATACTATCAGGTGACTTTATTTATAAATCAACCATCCAACTATTTACAAAAGTTGCCTGTTAAACTACAAATATTGCAAATAAACATACCCTAGAAGCTCTTCTATTGCTAAATATTTATGAAACAACTAAAATATTTTAAACAAACTATTTTCCAGCAAAACTTATTTCCATAGATTTGCCAAAACCATCTGATTTGCCTAAGCGATCTGTAAAAAACTACTTTTCCAATAGGAATGTTCCTGGAATTTTCCATATCAGGTCAAAAGAGAAGTTTTTTGTGTGAAGAAAGAAGGGCACAAAAAAAGGGACAATAACAGGGAAGTTTCTATTCATAGTGTTCTGCAGTTTCGGAAAACTCTGTGATATACATTACTCCTTTCTGAGATCCTGCTGAAATAATGTCCTTACCTGGCCATTTAGTAATCCAGTGCTCATGAAAATTTGTTTTCTAACTAAATAGTTAGAGTTTTCTAACTAAATCGTTTGAAAGGCAAAAATTAACAAATGTTTTACCATAACTCATGTTGAAAAGTATTTGTTAAGTACTTCACAGCAAATGTTTTCAAATATTCAGTTCTACTACTTTGTAAAATAAATTGCACAGACTTCTTCAACTAACCAGAGGTTCCAGAACTGCACACTAGACGCTGCAATTGGGCCTATGAGTCAATAGTGTAGACTTACGGGCCAGGAGGATACATTCTTTTAAAGTTCCACATGTCTTTATCTAAGATTGCATAGGAGTTTAGCTTCAGATCAGCAAAATGCTCCCTTCACTAAAACAAAACAGCTGTAAATAAATATACTGCTATTCACATGCATCCTGTATCTAAGTCTTTTTTTCACTTTTCATTTGCTACACAACCTAGGTGTAACAGGCTGTGTAGCAAGATAATTAAGTTTTTTGTTGCTCATATCTATCCACGCATGGGAGTATACTCCCTGCATTTCATTTAAATACACTTTTGATAGCAAGTCTATAGTCTAGGGCATGTAATCAAGGCACAGACAACACACATCTAATACCACCACTGAGGAGAAAGGATCCCAACAGTCATGAAACGTGCTGAAAATCTCTATGAGTCTATCAAGAAATGGCTAGGGCACAGACAGGCTGAGCACACACTGTAGCCATCTGTATGGCTCTTGCTCATCCGCTCTCAAGGAGGTGGGTCCTGGGCCACACCACCAACCTCTTTCCCAGACAATGTCAGGCACAGTTCAAGGACAGGCAAGGACAAGGATAACTCCATTTTCGTTTGGTTTGAGAGTTGCCGCCTTGCTTTGGTGTGACCTTTGTTGTGTGGTTACCACGATGTACCGTGCTATTTAAATGCATTTGGCCTCAGAGGCCCTGAACCCATTTATTTGCTAATACAGGCATACCATTCCTCTCTCCCCTCATCCTCCCAGCAAATACAGGAATCAGAATTTGCTCATCTGTTGCAGACTACTTTGCTTGTCAAAGAGTCTTGCCTGGTCTGTTTCTGTACCACATCTTCCATGGATGAGTGGTTTTCAATCTCTCTTAGGCAGAAATTGTATCTCTGAACACAGCTGTGCTATGTGCAGCCACCTGACAACAAGTTTCAGCAACATTAAAGCATTACTAGCCTGGGATCCACAGAAAATGTCTGTCTCCTGCTGCTGAGATGAAGTAATTGGCCCATCAGGGGTTGTCTGCCTTCAGGGAGATTCAGCTGATACAGCTTGATTGTTTCCATTCTCCCCTCTGCCTGCCTATTTACTCCTAGTACTTTATCCAAATTCTCCCTCTTTCTCATCTCTGTTTCCCATCCCAGCATCTCATCCTGAAGTTGTTTCTGTTTTAGAGTTGTTTCAGGCAAGTGCTCACCAGAAGAAATGGAACAGTTAGATTTCTCTCATCTCTGCACCAGGAGGAATAGAGGCTGAAGGACCACATCTTGACATTTCAAAATTTCCAAACATGTTTTGAACCTAGCAGAAGACTTCAAAAGGGAACAGAAAAGTTTTCCCTTTTTTTCCATATCAGTTTGTTCATCCCCAAAATAAAAAATAAGGCATAATTTTATATTAACTATAAACTCTTATTCTTTAAAAGAGCAATACCTCAGCTGGTATTAGCAATTGGAAGATCCCCAAAGTGTATTGGATTACTTATTTACAAAACTTAGACTAATTTCTATCTGCAAGGAGAAATACATTAGAGCAGAAATCAGCCTTAAGTATTTTTAACAGCTGCCTGCAGAACAAATATATGAGGTGCACAAAATGAGTTATTTAAAAGTGCCTACAAACCATAAATACAATTCCTAATGAATCATGTTTAGAATTCTTCAGATTTCATTACTTGCAAGCATTAATCTTAGCCACCCATCTTATTTTTGTATACAAGGCATTGTGGAAAAAAAAGCAAAAAATAAACCACCAGAATTCATCTATACAAACATAAATTTGAGCATTGAGAATTCTTTCCTCTCCAAACTTGATAACAAGTATAGTGAAAATCTTACTGTGGTTTCATTTCTGTAACAGGCACTGATTTCATACTCACATGGGCCGCATTCTCACTCTGTGGTGGCAGCTTTGTAGGTACATAGGGAAGAATCCCTGGACAGTTCTCACAAATTCAGGAACAGGTGCAAATGTTAAGAGAAACTCTGACAGACACCACTGGATGACCCAGTAGATGCATGTGTTGACGGTACGTGGTCTTCCTTATATTTGGAATATATCCAGCCATCACAGGGCTGGGAACAGCAGTGTATCTCTGAACAGATTTTAAAAGTGTACTTCAAGTTATGGAGACTATGTGGCTATGTTGATCTTACAGGCAATGCTAACAGCTCTTGAATTACCAGAAAATACATTTAAAACTTGTAAGAAAGAATGATTGAGCTCCATATCAATATTCTGATCATGCAGACAGCTGGGATAGTTAGCTGATAGGATGGTACGGGTATCCTACTCAATGAATGTCAGCCCTGTTTGCTGTGAACACAGCATATTTTTTACCCTGGAGACAGGCTGAAGTTCCAAAATATTTGGCCATCATGTAACACCGGTATTCACTGTTACTGCATAAATCAGCCTTAGTCATCAGTGAGGTTTTGAAGCATGATACAATAAATCAGAGTAAATCATGAACCTCTTTTACTGAGGATGGCTAATAATAGCCCTACAGGGGAATCTCAGCTCCAGTGCCTGGAGCTTCTCCCCCTGCTTCTCCACCGACCTGGGTGTCTGCAGAGCTGTTCCTTTCACATGTTCTCACTCCACTCTTCTCTGAGAGCAATTACCTCTGTGCAATAATTTTTTTCCTTCTTAAATGTGTTCACTATCATCTCTGATTGGCTTGGCCTTGGCTAGTGGTACATCCATCTTGGATCTGGCTGGCATTGGCTCTGCCAGACATGAGAGAAGCTTCTGGCAGCTTCTCACAGAATCCACCTCTGGCCCTTGCTACCAAAACCTGTCTATACAAACCCAGTACAGCAGGGTAGGCACGAAGGAAGCAGGTGAGTGTACTCACCCTCATTGGGCTGGCCCACAAGGGTGGCTGAACACAGCTGCACAGCCATGAGAAATGGCTTTTTTCTTTTTAGTAAACTCATTGCCATCTCAGTCTTAAATTTTTTTGAGAGTTGCTATTGATTTCAATGGAATAGAATCAGTTTCTGATACATGAGTACAAGTCGGAGAACTACGTTTTAGGAATATATAGTAAGGAAACAAGAAGGCAGAGGTGTGGAATAAACAAAAACATTTTTCCAAATTTTGACCAAGTTAAAACCATACAAGTGCGTAGGCAAAGAAAGGAATCTGAGTGGATATCTGTTCAGTCGTCTCCAAGAGCTCAAGAAAGAAAAATACTGGCCCCTGTCTCCACCAATTTCTACTGAACTAGACAAATCTTGCATTCAGCAGTATTATACTCAACAGGAAAAGAAACAGGAGGTAAATGGTGACTAAATAACAGTCTTCCTTGAGGGTGCATAAAAGACTAGTCAGAACAAATTATTATCACATATCTTGGCTATATAAAAAAAAAACCCCTCTGCTTATAAAATTCAATATAAATTCAAGCACTCAATTTCTAAATTCTTCAGAACAGTGTTCCACTGTCATCACGATTGTATGATAGCACTAAGCTGAAAATAGAAGCAGTATTCCTCGAAAAAAAATTATAGTGTTTTTAAAGTCAGGATAGTACAGATCAGAATAGCTGAAAAGACTGCTAAGACATTCAGTGGAAATGATGTGAGGTCATCTCAAAGAGACACTGTCAGAGCTGAACCAAATATTGACCAGGTTCCTTACAACACACCACTCTGTCCTAATCCTATCCTGTAACAAGATATTTTTTATGCTTCCCTTTTACTGTTTTATTTTTGTCAACAAGCTCTCTCAAATTCTCAGGTAATGAAAACACCAAAATCTATAATTAACTGGGTTCTTCTTGTTTGGATATTGCAAAATTCACATAATAAAATCATGCTTATATGACATTAATATTGTTAATATAATATTTTGCTAATATATATGCTTTTTGAAAGCTTTATTTTTCCTAGGGGCCAGATGATGCTTCAAAAAAATATTTTCTTCTGAAAAAATAACCCATATGTCACCAGATCTCTGTAATTTTCTTTTTCTTACTTCTCTTGTTATTAGAGGTATTTGCATGAAGAAAAAAAAGTACTTTGTTTCTGTGAGTTTATATTTTTGTTCCTCATTTTAAACCATTATCTGCTATGTATAACAGCATAATCCTGTCTACTGACATGAGAAGCGATATCACAAATGTTATGTGTCTCTATTTTATGAAAGAATAAACTTGAAGCATAAATAAACTCTTAAAAGTGGCAGACAAGGCAGGGAGGGGAGTGCTGAAGGTGTGGATACTCTGGGAAGCTATCAGAAGAATTCCTATGTCCAACATGGTCAATGCCAGCCAGCTCCAAGATGGACCTAAGCCCATCAGCCACCGGAAGTGGCAGTTATCTGGGATAACAGAGATAATAAAGAGGGGGAATCCTGAGCAAGACCAAATACTAGCCAGAGAAAGGATGAGAATATGTAATGGCAACAGCCCTGCTGACAGCCCTGCTGACTTCAGTGGAGAAGAGGGGGAGAAGGTGCTCCAGGCACCAGAGCAGAGATTCCCCTGCAGCCCCTGGTGCAGCCCATGGTGAGCCAGGCTGTGCCCCTGCAGCCCATGGAGGTCAATAGGGGAGCAGAGATCCACCTGCAGCCTGGGGAGGAGACCCCACCAGAGCAGGTGGATGTGCCCTGAAAGAAGCTGCACATTAAGGAGAGCCATATGCACATACTGGAGAGGGCTCCTGGCAGGACCTGTGGATCCGTGGAGAGAGGAGCCCGTGCTGGAGCAGGTTTGCTGGCAGGACCTGAGACCCTGTAGGGGAACCACGCTGGAGCAGCTGTTCCTGAAGGGCTGCACCCTAAAGAAGGGATCCGCACTGGGGCAGTTCGTGAAGAACTGTAGCCCATGGGAAAGATCCATATCAGTGAAGTTTAATTTCCTCTAGCTGAGTCAGTCTTGCTTGTGAAATTACTTACTGAACAAACTCCTTGTCCTTATTTTGATCCACTATTTTTTTGTTGTATTTTCTCCTCCATCATGTTGCCGGAGGTTCTGTGATAAAGTGGCTTGGTGGGCACCTGGTGGCCAGCCAAGGTCAGCTCACCACAGCTGTTTTGATATCAATAGAAACTGTAAACTCAAAAATTAAAAACGTCACTATTAAAAATCCATTAGGAGTTTTAATTCTTAAAAAAAAAATACATTAAATCTAAACAATACAGCATGTATTTTGGGTACAGACTTATAGGCTACAGTTCCTATTTCTTCAAGATAATAATTTTAGCTAATCTTTTTTGTCATACATAACTTGTGGATAACAATCATCTCTTACAACAAAAATACAGACAAACACCTCTACATTTTGCTATCTTTTCAAATCTGATTTAAAATAAATCCCTGAACCTTGTTATGAAATGTGTATCTCAGGCTATTTTCTTGCTTATTATACTCACTGTAGCAGAATATACTTGTCAAGCTTACCTTGGTAGCTTGAGTTTCATAGAAATTTAGATATTCCCTAGTTCAAACTGTTTCAAGAAAAGAATTGTGGAGGATAGCATCATCCTTATAAATGAAAAAGAATATAGTCATTCCACACTCTGAATCTTTTTAAAATTTGTCCAGATAAAGGATGGTTGGCAGCAGAGGCACCTGGGGGAGTAGGAAGAGGGTCTCAAAAAATTTCCTCCCTTTCTCTGCAGGTAGTTTTGCAAAAGTTTTGATCACCATGTCTTTACAGGCAGATGGCAGAATGTTCAACAGATGCTTAGACAAATCAGTAATGCTAAATGCATGATCAATCACTGGCTACATTTAGAGAACTCAGGACCTTAGGCTTTTGCTTGGGAAGTTATTGTGTGGGATTTGTGCTAACATTTCTCTGAGGTATTAAAATCTATAGGGTATGGTTAATAGCTACTGATCTTCTCATCACCTCCTGTGAAATGCATAGCACTTCTGTATCTCAACTAAACTCTAGCAAAGTCTCTGAAGGCTAATAAATATTTTCCAATTCCTTGGATTTATTTGTTTACACTATTTTAAATAGCTACAGGTCATAAAAGATAACCCTTCATTCTCCATACCATCATGACCTTTCTGAATGAGAACTGCCATAAAAGAAGATGCTGCAGCATTTCAAATCTTTATGACAGTGTCTGGCTGACTGTTCTTTTAACAGCTTGCTAGTTTCCTAATGATCCCTCTTTCTGTTTTATTTCTTCAAACTCATCTATTCCCAGGCTGGTATTATTTGCCAAGGATTATTTGCCACTCTCTCTTAGTGCAATATGCCTCCTTTCAAAAACTGAATGAAAGTATAAGATTTATTAAAATTACTTCTTATAATAAATATATTTATATGTGTATAAGGACTTCCCTTGGTAACAGTCAGGGAGTTATTGTGAAATATTACTGCCCAAAAAATTTGGATATTCAACCACTTAACTACAAGATATATGATCTTTATAGCAGAGAAATTAAAGTGGATTATAATCCATCTTCTTGTCCAGTAGTTGTAGGCAATAGTGGGACACTTCCTAAACTGAATCTAGAGTTTGAAGACACAATGTCTCTCTGACTTGGAAAAATCAATACAATATCTAGCAAAACCTGGAATATTTGAAGGAATTTATTATCGTGCTAGAGGAACAGTCTAATAATGCTATGGTAACTGTCTTTAAGGATACAAGTAAAGACAAGTTTATAGGAAGCAAGAACCTCTTTAATTAGACCAATTGGCACAGTTCGAGAAAACAGATGCATAAGCTCTTCTTCAATTCCTGAAAATTTGCATGCTTGAAAGCCTGTCAGCCATTCAAGCTACATCAGCTAGTTTATTAAAGCTTTTTACCTTTGCCAAGACAAAATGAAGCATAGGTCAAAGGCTGGTAACATCTCAAAATATGGTATTATATAGTTATGGAAGTGTTGCCTGCATTTATTATTTTTCTCTGTTTATACTTATTTTTCAACCAGCTTCCTGAACTATGCTCCTGCAACCACTTATGTCCCTGTTCAACACAGAAGTAATGTCAACAATGGCAAGGGTAGAGAAAATTTGCATTAGAAATGCTACAATTGCCTTAATGAAAGAATCTTCTTTCTATTTTTTTCCTCTGTGAAGAGAAAATACCATTCTATGACTGCATTATTTTCTAATGCATATGAAAATGACACCCTGATTTACTTGATATTTTCTAAAATTAATGAAAAATAAACCCTAAATGTATCAATATATATATATAAAGAAAATATTTTCAAATTGAAAAAAAAAAGAAAAAAGAAAAAAGAAAAAAGTTTAAACATTCCTCCACTAAGGAGGACATAAAATTGTACTGGGTGAAAGAAATAGGTATGCAAATTACACATGAATAACTAGAAGCCATTTACTTTTAATGTCTGACCTCTAATTTTCAGAAACAGTCAATTTAATTAAGGGATGTTATTGTTGTACTCCTCATTAGATCCACACTCTTAAAATAACGTCTGTTTAGAACCTTATCTGTTAGACTGAGCTTCCCATTTGACTTCCTGCTTTTCAGAACTATTTGGTCTATTACCTGTTCACAAAAATCCTGATCCATTTTAGCATACTGTCCTAAGGAAAGGTGAGCCTCTCTTCTAAGTAAACAGGAAATAAAAGCAGATAAATTTTTCTCTTAAGTTTTTTTTTCCTGATGAAATCCTCCAATAAATAGTACTAGCAACAGTAACAAGAGGATGTTTTAAAATATGAAATGAAGTCTTTATTTTAGAATAAAGTGACACACATATCACATCACATTTATTTGGTCTCAGTGTGTCTTACATAAGATAATGAAGCAAGGAGATCCTAGGACTGTAAAGCATTCGTAATGATAGCATTTCATTTCAACCAAGTTACTCGTTATGTGACAAGCAGTACAGCCCAAAATAGTACTTCAGTGATGTCTTTATTTTTGCTGATTTTTTTTTTTCTTTCTATGTGATAAGCCACATAATACATGTCATCGCTACTTATTCAGTACATAGGAAAGCAAGAAAGGACACCTGGAAATTTAATAAACCAAAAGATATAATATTGCATGGAAATGGGGGGAAGGACCAGTACCAAAATTATTTCATTTTTGCATTGGTTTTCATATTATTTTCTTCATTTTTAATGTGGATTTAACTGTACTGCAAATTTACCTTTCTATCATCATAATCTCCAGCTGTAGCTAAACTTAAATACTCTTAAAAATGATGTCTCTGTAGTCATTTCTGTCTGAGTTTCTGTTGCTTACTTGTAGAAGTTCATCTTGAATTCCCACACTGACACTAGCTAAGACAGAAGAAAAGCTCTCAAGGACTAGTTGGCATGGATTCACCAAGGGCAAATCCTGCTTGACCCATCTGATAGCCTTCTATGATGACATGGCAGGATGGGACAATGAGGGGAGAGCAGTGGATGTTGTCTACCTCAACTTCAGCAAGGCTTTTGACAAGTCATCCCATAATATCCTCTTAGGTAAGCTCAGGAAATATGGGTTGAATGGACAGTGAGGTGGATCCAGAAGTGGCTGAATGGCAGAGCTCAGAGTGTGGTGATCAGCAGAGTAGAATCCAGCTGGAAGCCTGTAGTCAGTGGCATTCCCTAGGGATCAGCAGAGTCCAGCCCTACTCAACTTGTTTATCACTGACCTGGATGAAGGGATCAAATGTGCCCTCAGCAAGTTTGCTGATGATGTGAGACTGGGGGAGTGGCTGACACACCTGAGGGCTCTGCTGCCTTTCAGTGGGACCTTGATGGGCTGGAGAGTTGGGAGGAGAGAAACACAATGAGGTTCAACAAAGGCAAGTGCAGGGTCCTGCACCTGGGGAGGAATAACCAGCACAGGCTGGGGCTGACCTACTGGAGAGCAGCTCTGCTGGGAAGGGCCTGGAAGCACTGGTGACTGACAAGTTGGCCAAGAGCTGGCAGTGCCATTGTGGCCAGGAGGGCCTGTGGTGTCCTGGGGTGCATTGGGAGGAGTGTGGCCAGCAGCTCGAGGGAGGTGGTAGCCCTCCTCTACTCAGCCCTGGTGAGGCCACATCTGGAGTGCTGTGTCCAGTTCTGGGCTACTCAGTACAAGAGAGACATGGAGCTACTGCAGAGGGTCCAGCAGAGGCCACAAAGATGATGAGGGGTCTGGAGGGTCTTTTATGAGGGAGTTGAGCCTGTTTAATCTAGGGAAGACTGAGAAAGGATCTCATCAATGGGTAAATACCTAAATATCTCAAAAGCTGTTGCCTAAAGGGTGGTGCCAGATTCTTTTCAGTGGTGCCCAGCAACAGGGTGAGGAGCAATGGACATGAACTAAACCCCAAGAAATTCCACCTCAACATGAGGAACAACTTCTTTACACTGAGGGTGGCAGAGCATAGGAAAAGACTGCCCAAGGAGTTCATGGAGTGACCCTCTCTGGAGACATTCCAAACCCACCTGGATGTGCTTCTGTGTCACCTGCTCTAGCTGACCCTACCTTGGCAGCGGGGTTGGACAAGATGATATTCAGAGGTCACTTCCAACCCTAACAATTGTGTGATTCTGTGACTCTGTGAAGATATAGATAAGATGGTTACTTCAAGAAAAATCATCCATTTTATTTTAGAAATTAGAGATTTTTTGTTATTTTTAAATTTTCTATGGAAGAGTTATTGTTCTGAGTTGGAAGTGACGTACAAGGACCATCAAAATCCAACTCCTGGCCCTTTACAGGACTCCCCAAGAGTCACACCAGGTGCCTGAGAGCATTGTCCAAACACTTCTTGAGCTCTGTCAGGTGAAATGCTGTGACCACTTCACTGGTGAGGCTGTTCCAGTGCCCAACCACCCTCTGGGTGAAGAACCTAAACCTCCCCTGACACAGTTTCATGCCATTACTTCATTCTCCAAACTACGAAGGCAAATCTCTACTCTTCCACAAACCCACATAACCCCAATAGTGTCAGGGCCTGTAAACTCACAGGACAAGTCTGTTCTTTGTTAGAAAATCTGTAGTGTGATTGATCTAAGACTGTAATCTTGATTGATTGGTCTTGATTGATTGATCTGCAGAGTGTAGGTCTAAGACAGGTAGATCTTGAGTTCCTATTTCTATGAAGAAATAGCGAACAGAGAGACTACACCTCAGAAATACCCTGAAGAAAACAAGAGCCAGTTAGTGCAGCAAGGAAAGCACATATGCATACAGATAATTCCGCAGCCTGGTGAGTAGGTGAAGATCTTACCCATATCAAAAATGAATATCAAATATTCAGCCATCAAAAGTGTTTTTGAAGTATGATGTACAGTCTGAAGAATGCTATCCCATTCTCTTCAAAATTTATTATATTTTCACGAGTCTAATCAAAATTTGTAGATCATGTTGGGTTATTTCAGTTATATACACTTATATTCTCTGATCTACAGTAGAGAAAATTAGCAGAAATAATTCACCACTTTCCAAAATGATTCACCAATTGTATATGTAATTCAGCCTTGTTAATATCGCATTCTTACAGTTACAACAGATGCCTTGCATCTTCCTTTCCTTAGAGGGAGAGAATAATGGCTTTTTACCTCATTTTCCAGCCAATTTTTGTCTAACGTATCTCAGAATATCACTAAAATAGGACCTTTTTCCTTTTGAGGGCAGAAGAATAATATCTTTTTTTATGTTTCCTCCACACGAATGATAACTTGTGCTCTGCATCCAACTCTAAAAGAATTATGAATCACTGGAAGGCCTGAAAAATAACTAAGTGTACATTTTTGAAAGTTATGTAATACCCCAGTGACCATGTAACTTACTGGAGGCACTAAAAGATCCTGCTGTGCACGAGCATCTGAAGAAAGCCTGCAAGGTCTTCAAGAGGTCTTATTCTAAAAGATACAAGGGAAGGCAGAGGCAATCCATCATGTCCCATAGCTTTGAAAAATTGATAATATTTGACACTGACATTATGACACTACAGGGGCATATTATCAAACATTTTGAAAAGTGTGATTTACCACAGCCCTAAGAGCATCCCTACCCAGTGCTCATTTGCACTGCCTAGCTGCATCCCATGACATCTCTGATCATGTCATCAGCGAGTCAAATAAAAGCTCAGGAGACATTGAACACGTTGAGATTAGAGAAACTAGAAGCAGAAGTGATGCACCAAATATTGAGTAATATTACATATTTGACTGACTATTGAACTTTGTTCATTTACAGCCAAGTTTCTGTTACATTTCCTTCTCCTCAAGATTTGTGTCCTTATTTGCATGTTAATGTGCTTTGAGTCAGAGCAGATACTCAGTAAGCAGATAAGGAATAAAAGCCCCTTTAAAATTAGACCATGAAATGCACTCTGTGTCTGCGTGTGCAATCTGTAAAGATAATGATGCAGACTACACTCATAATAAGATTGATATTAAATATACTTTGAATATGACAATGTGATAATATGAAAGGCAGTTCAAGCTCTTTCTAATCTCATTCTCCCCTTCTCAGTAAGAATCATGAAACTCAGACTTGGCCTATTAATGGGTTAGATAAACCTTATCAGAATATTTAAAGTGCTCTGCCAAAGCCAAATTTAAGAGACCAGGTGGTACTTCATGAAGAGAAACTACATAAAACATAGCTGAATAAAAAAGGTCTTGACAAGGATATGTTTCTTGTGGAGGAATATTAGGTACAAGACTAGAACAAGAAAATGGGATGTTAGGAAGGCTTTTATTTATGTTGCTCTGTATGATAAATGCTGAAGGCGTATCAAGAGCATTTGATTTCTGATTTTGAAAGGAAAAAGCATGGTGGGGGGGAAATGGTGGATTATCTCTTGGCTAACTGTAAAAATTACTTCCAAAACAAACCGATTTCATCAAATGCCAATCTGACAAATACACTGAAATTACTTTTAGTTTAAACTTTTTAGTGCTAATTTATTCCCCTTTCTCCTCTCACAGATCAGTTACATGTCCAGTTTATTCTGTTGTTTAATTAGATACAGGCTTCTCAGAGTGCACAGAAGAAAAAGCAAGACAGCTAAACTGGTCTGGCAGAACAGAAGAGGCATTCAGTACAGCTGTGCCAGAGTCTGGAGTTTCATTCCTTGTCAGATTTTCTTTCTGTGTACTTGTACAGACTGAGAGTTTGTCCTCCAAATGCTAAATTAGCTCTAGTAGAAGACAAAGCTGACTGTAACTATAGCAGAACAAGAGTTCTCAAGTTTTTTGAAGAGGAAATTTCTATTTGCAGAGGAGACAATGTTTTATTGGAATTCTATTGGTATTCTTACAATACTGGAAATAACAATAAAATGTAATATAGCCTTTCAGGGCTAGGAAAAAATTTTAATGGAGAAACACTTCAAAACATGGTAAGAATATGGCGAAGGGTAAATCTTTCCAGACAGTAAAATATATTCTACACAGAGATAAGTCTACAGGATTACTTAATCTATGCTCACTTTTGAACAAACATATTAACAAGTAGTTGCTTTGACTCTGTGATGGAAAAGGTCTGATTCAGAAAATGGAAATATGAGAAGAATTGCCAATGCTTTTACAAATTAACTTGGGTTCTTATTCAGAGAGAGGGAAGATTTCTGAGCTTCTGGGAAGTAAAAAGTCACCCAGGAACCACAGTCTTAGGAGACATTTACTATTCACTTTGAAATGACTCACGAATATATTGCAGCCAATAGCAGCTCAGGTAAATCAACCGATAATAAACACTTTCCCATTCCATCAGGAAAAAATTTCTGCTACTGAATATCAGATCCATAACATTTTCAGACACTGTTTTTGAGTTTTGTCAATAAGATCTTATACAAGATTATTATTTTTTCTATATGCCTAGGAAATAATCCTCCTAAAGTTTTCTGACGAATGCTTTTATCAGGTTACATGTAAACAAAGGTTCTTTCTCAGCCTCAGGAGAGAAAACTTCTGCTCTTTTAGGTGCTTGGAGCTGTCAAGAAGGTAGATTAGGTGCAGCACACAAAATGAATTTTTGAAAGGATCACTAGCTAAGAACAAATGGTAGTCATTAGAGAAGCCTATAGCCTGGTTCAAAGAATCTCGTTAGGCCTCCTCTGCTGACAGGCTCATCAGCTGATTGCAAAGAAAAGTTGCTCACAAAAGAAGAAATCATAGCCTAACCATGAAGAAATGCCAGTAAGTCAAAAATTCTCTGATGGCCTTATGGAAGTCCACACCATCCATCCTTAATACCGGTTTCTAAATCTGATCTTAGTGGCAAGAATTTTGTGGACTGCAAGAGAGTGAAGCCAAGAGTTGTTAGGTTTCATTTCCTTTACCTCTGTGGCCAAGGTGCCTTTATCTTGCTCTAGCACTGTTGAAGCATGTAAATCTTATAGGCATATAAATTTGAATTTCTTCTGGAGATGTTTCCAGTAAGTTTTCCACTGAGTGTGCTGGAACAGATGCACCAAGGACCACTCCCATAAGTACGCTGGCGTACTTAGCCGAGTAATTAATTCACTGCAGAAAAGTGTTATTTGACAAAGGCCCTGCTGGGATAGCTGCTTCAGGCTGTATAAATTTCAAAACAATGGCTTTTGTATATTTTCTGCAACTATATGCACATTTTGCTGCTCATGATTCATACATACATCAAATACAATGCCTAAAAGTCTGTTCTGTTGACATTGCCAACTTGATTAATCAAGTCTTGTTGATTTTTCAGTCCTTCAAGTTCTGCCTTGAAAGAAAAGAAATCAAGTTTAAGCTTTCAATTATGGATGCTTGCTCACTAAATGTCACAGCAACAACTTCTTCACACTCTTAGCAAGCCAGCACTTCAGAACACACTGCAAACTTTGATTTGAAAATAGAGAAAAATCACATACTTATATTCCTTTTCCCACTTTTCAGATTCTTTTCTCACCCTTTATAACTTTTGCCTATGATCCAGGAATTCCTTCTGGATCCTCTGAAGTGGAATTCATATAGTATTGGTACAGCTAGCAGTACTAAAAACACAGGCTTTATAGTGGGTTTGCTGCTCCTTAGGACTGAGTTTTGTCAGGCTTGCCTTGCTTGAAACAGTTTTGACCAGTCTGTTGCTTTGCTCTAGTTTGTTTAAATGTAACATACTTTTTTTTCTAATGAACAAGTGGATAAGCCTAATTCATTTTCCTTTCACTAATCTCTGTATGGTGTAAAAATAATTGTATGAAGACTGTAATTGACAGGTAGTTGTTCCTGCAAAGTGAAATATTCATGTCACTGAGATAATGATGGAGTGCAGCAGAATATGGGCCTGGTATGCAGCAAAGGCCTTGAGCTGGGAACATCCCTGTAAAGGGATTATGGAACCAGGGTGACAAGAAAATGGACTCACGCTGGCACTGGAAATCTAGAAACTGGAAGGCTAAAAACAACTTGCAGATGAGGAGCTTGGTAAAAGCAGTTTTAGGGGTAAAAAAATAAGAAAAAAACAATTAACATAGATAAAAACACCATCTAGAATAAGTTCAGATACAATGAGAACTTGCAGACCAGAGACAAAAGATCAAGGTGTAGTGCTTGTTAGCAAGTAAATAAACACGATCCCAAATGGCTCCTAGAGTACAGAAGAAAAAGCTATCATTATGATCATACTTCTCCCAGCAACGAGTTCAGGATGTTGACAGCAGAGTGTACACCCCACACACATATGGAATTAAATCATTCATCTTAGAATCCAGAAGAATACTGGATGAGTGACCACACCACCAGCATAAAACCAAATAAGCAAACAACAAAAAGCTACCTGCTGGCTCTATATTTGAACTGCTGGGTCCAGTTCTGGGCTCCTCAGAACAAGAGGCATATGGACCAGGAGGCAGGACTGAGTTCATCAGGGGAGCATGAAGCTCCTGAAGAATCTCTCTTGTCAGAAAAGGCAGAGATAGCTGGGATTGTTCAGCTTGGCAAAGACTCAGGAGGATCCTACCTAAGTGTACAAACACCTCATAAAGGGAGTAAAGAAGACAAAGACAAAACCTTCTCAGTGGTGCTCATGGACAGGACAAGAGACACAAAGTATGAATTGAAATACAGAAAATCACAATTAAACGTAAGAAAACAATTCTTCACCATAAGGGAGACACAGGTTGCACAGGGAATTTGTGGTCTCCATTCTTGGAGGTACCCAAAACCCACTGGGACACAGCCCTGAGCAAACAACCTCAGTCTGCTTTGAGCAGGGCAGCTGGACTTGGTGCTCTTCAGGGGAGCTTTACTACCTCAGCCAGCCTCTGATTCTGCAGTCACGTATGAATCTATGATTCTACGAAAAGGGGACGTGTGTGTGCAATTTTTAACACTTTTCTTTCTGTATTACTAATTTTTTTAATTTTTTGGTAGTTACATGTGGACTAATAATAATTCACTGATGAAACTGTTAAGATGCTAAAGACAAATTAGTTTACATATAGAGTGTTTTTCTTCTTTTTCTTTAACAAGATTTTGAGCATAATACTATTTCCAAAGTGCATATGTAGTGTAGTCAGTGACTGGGCAATGTATTCACTAAGAGAGCTCATTTTGTGAGGGACTGTACTTATCACTTCTTCACTTCTATAGAGTGATTAAATCTTCTTTTAACAGGGTTACATTCTAGTTTGTTGAAAGTCAGTCCACTCACATAAACTGTTCCAGCTCTAATACAATGTGACTAGCTGACAAAGAGTTTTTATGAAGTTTGCCACCCTTATTCACAACTAAGAGAAATCATGGTAATTCTCAGGTTACGTCAATAACTGGAGCATACTTTATTAGGTTTATGTTGCATGTGCAGTAGCCCCAGCGACTTGGTATTATTTTTGTGGGAAGGGGTTTTTTTGTGTTTCATTGAGGGTTTTTCTCTGTTTGGGGGTTTCTTGGCTTTTTTTTTTTACTAGACCTGAAACAGGTTTCCACTTTATATTTTACAGGTTTTGGGTTTTGCTGACTTTCTCTATTGTCAGTAATAGTCCCCTAGTTCGGAAAACACAACTGTTGATTACTGTGAGGCAGCTCTGAGTTGCTGATTGTTGCCTTTGGTTAGAAGGGTGGGTGAAGCTGAAAGATCTCACAGGATCCTCAATGAAAAAGTAAACACGGAAGAAATGAGAACTTGCAAGTGCCACAGAAGGAACAGAGAACTCACTGATCAGGAAAAATAAAACCAACATTTCCAAAGCCTCAGAATGAGAGACAATTTTAATTAAAACTATTATATCCTATGGACTAGAAGTCAAAGCCCACCCAATTGCTTTTTAACATTTACGCAGAAAACAGATGGATTTTGTCTCGCAGAAGACATCAGAAGACTGTAATTACATATGGAAATCTCATAAGAGATCTTAGATATGAAAAGCTCTCTATGAAAAGTTCTGGCCAGCAGGCATTTTTTTGTGAACTAGCATTAGCCTCAAAGTGAGCATCACATGTAATTTCTGTGTCATACTGAATGATATAACTCCTTTGGCAGAAAAAATATGAGACAAGGTCAAAGAAGACAAAAAAAGAGCTGCAAATACTTATTCATCTTGCAAACAAACAGTCTGGAATTGTTCCACTATTAAACACAACAGAACTGATCATAATTGGTAATTTCTGATTCAAAAGGTAATGTCATTATTTTGTCAGTCTTTGCTTCTGTTGATAATTCCAAATTACACTTGCAAACCAGGAATTATTCTCCTGCCACTGAGATTTTCTTTTTAATGTTTCATGCATGTGTTTTAGATTACAATTCATATTTTCTGGTTAGCAGCAGAATGGATATGCTTCTATGATATAATATGTACAAGACACATAAAAAGGTTTGCAGAGGAAATGTGGTGCTGTGTAACAGCAATGATTCTAAACCCTGGTGCTTCAGTCAGCAACCAAATACTAAAAATCTGACTAAGAAGGAATTGCAACATTTGCCTGGGGTTAAGTGGGCCCGCCATCTGGTTTTAAATATGGCAATACAGTAAAATTTGCTGTTTATATTATCATGAAAGCAAAAGCAGCTGCAGTGAAATGCAGTGCATGAAAGCAAAGCAGTACAGGTAGGATATTTGAGACAGACTAACCTGCTTGTACAGTGTTGGAGTCTTGCTGATGAGCCTTCTGAGAATAAAATCAATGTTCTTGCAGAAGCAATTTCTGACTCTGTCATTCAGTTTCACCCTGGATAAAGCCAAGCAGCATTTGGAGTACTTGCTACTGCTTCTGTCAAAAACAAAAACAACATTGAAATGCATAATACATTCTTGTGTTTAGTGAAATATTACATGAGCACAGTCAGTTGCAGCAATAGGCAAAGATACCAGGTTTGGCTTCTTTCACTATTGGCATTTTTGTCACATCTCATGGAATGGATCCACTGTCTTTGCTCCCTTTTCCTTCTGTTATAGCTCTCCTGCTGGGTCTTCATGATGGGAGTCATACTCTGATCAATCAATATCTGCTGCTGCTACTTCTAGCTGAAGAACAGAGTATCACATCACCTGTCTTCCTGTTAATTAAAGGGGATCCTGCTTGTGACAAAGGTACAACAGATTAAAAGATAATGTAAGAAGAAAAGGCTTTTGTTAACCTGCAGCTTCATTCAGCTCTTCACCATTTGAATTATCTCTAATTCAACTGGTTTTTATACAATATACCAAGAATAATTAAGCTCTAAGGGAACAAAGAGTCAACTGACATGACAACTGGTGGATTGCTTACTGAACAGGGAGCTCCCTAGAGCTGGCCAAATGGAAAGAGATCCAGTGCAGTATCTCTTCTCCCAGACTTCTCTGTTAAGCCCCTGAATTAAGCAACTTTATCCACTGAGGCTATTACCTACAGAAGTAAATGTCCAGGGCTGTTCTCTGATGTCCAAGTAACTCATACAGAACAGCCCACATCATATATTGAATGTCTAAGACCTTGAAAATAAGATGACCTCAGTAAACAACTATTTCAAATGCCCCTAGTCTTTTTGAATACTGGAAACTGGTACAGTATAAGCAATAGAAATTTAAGTGTATAGAACCATTTTTTCACTGATACAGTTAATTACAATACGAACTAGTGATTACGTTCAGAAGATAGGAACCAACTGAACTGATTGAGTCTAACAAATTCCCAGGGAACAGAGCAGGAAAACTGGGTCCTAGACTGCCTAAAGATTTTTTCTATTTCATAAGGACTAACCTTCCCTCTTTCTGTTGATGGTAGTCTGTAACACCATAAAGAATACAAATTCTGAGGCTAGGAGAACTTAGCTTTAGCATGCACTTTTCATACTGTGAAAAGCCACGAACTCATATTTGCCAAGATGTCTATTTCATATATATAGCACAGAAACTCATCAGTTTCAACCTTTTTAAGACTTGTGCAAGAAATAGAATGACTTATAAGACAGATTCTCAGTTTTGCACCTCAATTTGGAGAATCTCTGATTTCTTTAAAGACAGTGAAAATCAGTAATTGAAACTGAAAAGTTGGCTTCAAAATATCTATTCTGTTGTAGTGAGACTGCACTGTTATGTTCAGTACACCACAGCTCCTAGGTGTGCACATTGTGAACCAGACATTTTCAGACATATGGAATAAATCTTAGCTGAATAATTTTATGAGTTCTTCTTGCATGCTTTGTTCCCAAATGCTTTCTGAACATAAGGACTATAACAAAATGAATTACTTTTTCCTCCCTTATTAATCCCTCCTATAGTCTTACTGAGCTCAGCACATAAGGAAAAATAGATGAGTTAAGAGGAATAATAACAAAAAAAACAAAAAATTCCACAGATTCATGAACATCTGTAGAAGTCTTTCTATGGCTAATGCACCTGATATTTTTCCTGATCTGGCACTGAGGCACTAACCCCTTCTCATGTCACCCCATAGGTGTTTGTATTCTCAAAGAGTTGGTAGATCTTCAAGGTCCTGGATCAGTTAACAAGCTACACTGAAGGCCTTTGCCATTGCAATTCATCAGATGATCAAAGTCTTCATTTGGAGCGCTCTGAGAACTACACATATAGTGTCAGGTATTCAACAAATTCTTCCCAATGTCATGTGTGCACTGCAATCACCGAACTCACAAGAGAAAAGGAAAGACACTCGTCCCAGGGACATTTTATGATCATACCCTGGTACAAGTCTCTAGCCTCCCTTTAAAAGAGATTGAAGTCCTAGTTGAAGATGGGCCCCTCTGGCAGTCTTAGAAAATGTTTTTAACTTCTTTGAAATAATAAAAATTATTTCTACCGCCAGCATTTCCTTTCTGCTTTCCCATGGCTAATTTGTGTCGCATTGGTTGAAGTGAGGCTCCCATACTTGTGCATCTAATTCCTGCGAACTTCTCAGGGAGGCGTGCAATGTACCTAAAAGCTAGGTTTTGCTACCACAAATTCCTCTGGGAATCTTAACCTTAACACCTGATGCTGCCTACTTCATGATACATCTTTGTGGAGATTCTCTGGATGTCAGTGGAACTTGCCCCCAGACAGCCTGGCAAACCACGGCATCAGAGAGAAGCTCTATCCTGTGCCTCTCTTCAAGTTTGCAGTATCAAGTTCATAACAAGTGGTCCCAGAATTAAAAGCAATTATCCTTATTGCATCATATTTATTACAGCAGGGTGAAAAAAAATATAAATGTCAAACAATTTTTAGTAAAAAGTCATGACCTGTTTCTGTTTGGGAGGATGCTTGAACTATCCATTTGCAGTGCATAAATTGCAAATCTCCGATACAGTATTGACTCATATAATCAAGCGAATTTTGTAGAGCTCTATAATATTTCAGTCACAGCTGAGCTTTACTGAATTTTCTTAAGTATTCAAAAAATTACTGAAAGCCTGAATGGATGCAAAATAGCACAAGCATTCCTCATCAGATGCTTACCAACGGTGTGACAGATACATTAAGCAGAGATAATTACTGTTTATAATCCAAGAGACAGGATTTTTTCTGGTGCATATGTTTGTTCATACAATGATTACCATGTATAAGAATGAGGGTACAAGGCAATAACACATTTCTTCCCTTTGGGAATGTTTGTGATTCATATTACAATAAAAAATGAGTTCTGTTTGCACATGTACATAAAAGCACCACTCATTATGTAAATTCAGTCTGTCCAGCATTAACTTACCTCTGTTATTGAAAAACACTTCAACATAAGGCCCCCAGGTCCACACTGCAGGGGTGCAGTTGAATGCGTTTCCTATCACTCACATAAAAATAAATTAATTAAAATGGAAGTGATCATGAATCAAGTCTATGAAGAAATTGTTATCCACATAAACTGTCTTAATATAGCCTAATTTATGCAGAAAGTCTATCTAATTACCATAGCACATTGAGATTTCTAGGATGGCACAAACATTCAAAATAAAGCAGAGTGATTATCTAATTAATGTTTAATTGTAGCTACCAGTTACTGTCCATCATTCTCAAGTCTCTGGGTGAATAAGCCTCCATTTTTCTTGTCCAAACATAAAAGTTCCAAAGTCTTACAGAAGGGTTTGGGGTTTTTGGAGGGATTTTTTTGGTTTGTTTTTTTAAGAACACAAAGGGAGCCAAGCTCAGAGAAAAAGAAAAATCTTCTTTGTTCTGCTAATCCACAATTCAGGGACGTCACAGATATTTGGCTTCAATTTGGCTTTGGAGTGGAGTTGTGCTTTAAAATTTTTAAAGTCCTCTTCAACAGAATTGTTTTGTTCCTTTGCTAAGAATTTAAAAAAAATTTTTAACCTTTTCCATTTCTTTTTAAAACATGATATACTTGTTTACTCTAGTTAAAACAACTTTATATGGTAATACATGCAAAATATGAAGCTAGGACTTCCTAATAAACCAAATATTATGAAACAGTAACTTAAAAAACTTGTTAGGATAATTTAAAAAGTACATAAAATTTCACTGATATTTTTAACTGGGGGGGGGTTATTTTAATTATTATCAAATATTTTATAAGGGAGAATGTGAAAGCAATTTTTGTTTAATATGTTATAAAATACACCTAGGCTGATTTTATTTAATTAATTAACTCACTATAATTAATAACATCCGTGGTTGAGCTACAGCTCTTGAGACAAATGGTGAAAAGAAAACTCATGAGGCAAAAGTAGAATTCAAGGTTCTATTCCTGGCAAGATCTTGGCTGGTTAATATTAATGCTTCCCAGGTGTGCAAGATCTTATTTCTTATAAATGTGTGGATACGGCTGAGCTGCTGAACAGTTCTCTCAGGCCAGTACTTTAGGAGGATTCAAAAACTGCATTTTCCTCCAACCTAGTCAGGCAGATAAGAAACGCCCTACAGAGATTTGCAGTCAGCACCAAACTAAGGGCATGGTGGGTCACCATCTCATTTTAAAACAGCGCCAAGAATGCACACTTCAGCTGAAGGAGGTAGAGGCTTAACCCCCTTCACTTTGGGAAGATTCATATCCATAGCCCCATTCCACCAGAAGGAAAGCCCAGCATTTAAGACCATGAGCTATTCTGAATTAGGGTATTTCCTATACCACTCTCATGTGCCCCTCAGGTACAGCTGAATTCTGGGGTGTCTATCCAAAGGGATCTCATGTTCCCATGCTCATGCAAGTGGCTGCACTAGGTAGATCAAAAGTCCATCGAGCACAGGAGCCTGCTTGCCATGATAGCCACAAACCAATTTTCTGAGAACAGCAACGCAAAAGATGTATAAGATTTTCTCTAATGCTTTCCCCACTCCAACTATTTTTGACATAATAAAATTAATGTAGTCATTTACCACCTTTTAGATTGTAATCAGGGCAGTCACTTCTGTGACTCTAGATCTCTTATAGAAAAAATGACACCATTTTAAAAAGTAAAACTTACCAAGCTAAGCCGTTAAAACACTAGAAAATAAGATCCCAAGGGTTCAGTGAGCAACTCTTAAATATGTACATTCTGATATATACATGTC
This sequence comes from Dasyornis broadbenti, assembly GCA_013397935.1. NCBI lineage: Eukaryota > Metazoa > Chordata > Aves > Passeriformes > Dasyornithidae > Dasyornis > Dasyornis broadbenti. The sequence continues at coordinate 1,140,030 of VZRN01004924.1, read as the reverse complement.
CATGCTGCAGTGCAAAATGATTGATGAATGGAAGCAAACAGTAATTATTCCTCTCAATAAAGGAGTAGCTTGAAGTGCATTAATAATTACTGAACCATCTAATATTTTACCTACATCAGGTAAATTATGAGCAAGGCAAATTACTAGGACGTCTCCTCTATAATCAAGAAGAATATTTGGTGACAGTGTTTATTATTATCAAAACTATCTTCATTGAACAACTGCACTAGTGACAAATTATATTTATATTGGTATTGATCACACTTATTATTAACCATGACAACAGTAATATCATTAGTGTTAATCACGGCTATTGTTATGCATTTACATGGTACTTCACAAACACATGCACCTTGAACGAGTTTTTTGCCTTTCGTAAATTCAATAATATTCAACATAATCTGTCCAATATCTACCCTAAAGAATTCACAATCAGATTAAGCAAGAGAAAAAATAGATACAGAATGATAATTTAGATAACAGGTGGTCTAAGGAACTATTGGGGAGAATGGAAAACTAGGAAGAACGCCTGAAAAAATTTTGAGATTTAATAGAGAACTGGAATAAAAGAAAAAAAACTCTAAAAATAAAAATTTAAAAAGCTATAGAGGAAAGAGAATGGAGAGTTGTAAAAACAATAATAACAAAACCAGAAGAAAAGGAGAAAAAAGAGACTTGGCAGGGATATGAAGGTGATCATTTGCCACATCAGCTAGCCAGAAATTAATTTACTGCCACTGTCAATGTAAACACTTAGTCCCATAAATGGTGGGTACTTTTAGTTCGTTCATTCATTCCCTGGTGTACTCACTATAAGCTTAATACACAGAGACACAGGATGTTGACGTGCAGCAACTTGTAATTACTGATTAGCTGTCCTGTGTCTTGCATGGATGTCTGACCTTGCAGATGCTTCAGACAACCCTTCATGCTGCTGATGACTCTGCATGACACAGCATGAACTGTGTGCCTATACCCGGTGGGCAATGAAGTTAAGATGTGGCTAAGATAACACCTACCAATTTCTACGCTGTGGACAGGTTCTTAAAAGGTTTATATAACCAAGGAACAAACATAGCATTTGTTCAAATAAAACATTTGTTTTTCTCAGTTCGGCACAAGTTTTAGAATTTATGTCCTCTGCAATTTTATATTGCAACCCCATAGAATTACAAAAGCATGAAGTATGCTGTATTGGAAGGGATTTCTTGAGGCCATCCCTCTCCTGCTCAAAGCAAGGCAAATTAAGCAGGTGGCTCAGGGTCATATTCAGTGAGGTTTTGAGTAACTCCACAGACGGAAAATCCACAACCCCTCTGTGCAGCCTGCTTCAGTATTTGACCAATCACACAATAAGACATTTTCCTTCTTTCTAGTAATATTTTTCAGTATTCCAGCTTGTGGCCAGTGCCCCTACTCTACATCTCTGAGAAGAATCTGCCTCGTACTCTCTGTTCCCGAGGTGAGGAAGTTACAGGCTACAGCAAGGTCTCCCCACGGCCTGTTCTTCTCAAGGCTGAATAGATCAAGCCCTCATAGTTTCTACTTGTATCCAGATGCTGAAGTCCCCTCATTGGGTAGTGACCTCAGTATGTCAACGTCTTGCACTGGAAAGCTCAAAATTGGAATGAAATGTAGTTTCACAAGTGTTGAATAGATGGCAATAGTCGCTTGCCTTGACCTGCTGACAACACTCTTGTTTCCTGGTATGAGGTTGTCCCTCTTTGCTACGAGCGCACAGCACTGACTTACCTTGAACTTCCCCCCCGCTGGGGCCCTCAGGACTTTTTCTACAAAGCAATTCAATTCCTCACCTTCTCAGGTGCAGAACTGCACTTCCCTTAGAAAATGAGTAATCACCCAAACGCACAACAAAACTGGGTAAGTATTTATAGGCAGTTACTTCATAGGGCTTTGAATTGAAAACTACACTGTCATTAGCAAAGTTCATAAGCAGAAAAGAAGCCTTTCTAAAGTACCATTTTAATGCTATTTTAAAAAGAAGTAGGGTTTTATGCAAGTTTAAGGAAATATTTCAGCTTAATTTTCTTTTAGTACCATAGGTAGAAATGAAACATCAAAATTGATTCACAAGATCATTAACTTACTGTACACTGCCATCATTACCAGACTTCATATCTGCATAAATAAAACTCAAAAAAGTAAAGAGTTTAGATTCCTCCAAAATGAAATCTTGAGCAGAAAAAAAAATCAAAACCTGTTAGAGGAAAAAAAAGTATATTACCTCACCTTGTACATGATCAAAACTCTCAGCCTCTCTGAGTCATCTCTTCTTTGCTCTACTCACAAGACTCAAGATTCAGGTGCAATTTCTTGCAAATTCTTGAACTGGAAGTGGCATCTAAATAGCACAGTAACACCAGCTTTCCAATCTGGTTGTAGAAATATGGACCAGAAAGAACGTGTTTGAATCAGTAAACCTCCATGGCACAGATGAAGGCATGATTTTATCCACAGGTGAATCATGGATACTGATGACTTTGTACCATGTACTCAGTAGCATGACCTAGACTGCGGGCTATGGAAGCAAATGGTTAAGCATCCAGACTTCATGTAAGATACTTGATTTTAAGAAGCATCAAGACACGTGAAAAATACTGCAGGTGAAATGCACAGCTACAGAAGCACAGAATAGTTTTGGTTAGAAGGGACATTTAAAGACCATCTAGACCAACTCCCCTGCAATGAGCAGGGACAACTTCAACTGGATCAGGTTTCTCAGAGCTCCATCCTACCTGACTTTGAATGTTTCCAGGGATGGAACACCTATCACATCTCTGGACAACCAGTGTCTAATCACCCTCATCTTAAAAAAATTGTTTCCATATATCTAGTCTAAACCTACTCTCTTTTCATTTAAAACCATTACCATTTGTCGTATTACTACAGACCCTGAGAAAAAACTTGTCCCCATCTTTCTTATAAGCAACCTCCAAGTATTGAAAGGCTGCAAAAAAGTCTTCCCAAAGCCTTCTCTCCTCCAGGCTGAACAATCGCAGCTTTCTCAGCCTGACCTCACAGTAGAGGTGTTCTATCTCTCTGACCATTTTTGTGGCCCTCCTTTGGACTCACTTCAAGAGGTCCATGTCCTTCCTGTACTGGGGACTCCAGAGCTGGATGCAGCTCTCCAGGTGCGGTCTCAACAGAGAAGAGTAGAGGGCCAGAATCACTTCCGTCGACCTGCTGGCCACACTTCTCTCCATGCAGCCCAGGATTTGATTGGCTTTCTGGGTTGCAAAAACACATTGCCAGCTCATGATCAGTTTTCATCCACCAGCATCACCAAGTCCTCAGCAGGGCTACTCTCAATCCATTCATCCTTCATCCTATACTGATACGAGTGTTTGACCCACCCAGGTGCAAGGCTTCTCAAGTTTTTGCAGGTCTCAACCAGGTCCCAGATTCTATATGCAAGAGAATATGTGAAAAAAATACAAATTCAAGCTTAGAAATTTTAGAATCCAAATACTCATTTCAAAAGGTACTCTGAACTCCATAAGCTGTGAGCTTTCATATATTTCTAAGGCCACTCAGCTCTGACACTATAAAGATCAACAGATCTTGACTGAGTTATAAATTCACAAAGGTTGTGCACTTATCAGCCATGCAGTACTTCTATGAGGAGTTAGCATGAGCTATTGCAACTCCCGAACAAGCAGTATAGTGGAAATAACTATAAACGTTCTCCCATCCCAAGTTTTTTCCTTTCTCATTGATGTGTGTTTATTGTAAAAACTTTTGAAGGTCTCCAGCTGGGAACTAATGTTGTTCCCCTTATGCCCATCAATTCCCTGGAGTATGTCTACATTATCCAACATTTTTAACTCTCAACCAGCAATTTTGCCTAAACTGTGACAGTGTCATAGCTGACGATTCCAAAGAGTCAAAGGAAAGCATATAAATTCCTTTGTCAAAGAATAACAGTTCCTAGAGTGATATATATGTCACAAAAAAGGCAAAAGTATTGCGTAGTCCTTATGACTCCCCGGCATCCAAATGCTAAAGTGGTTATAACACCTTTCAGCCCAGCATGAGTGAGGCATTATTTACTAAGCCATCAACAGATAAAAGCACATGCCCATGTTCTCAGTTCCAAGCCTGACCATGAGTGAAAATGCAGAAGCTACTGTCATTCATCCACTTACTAAGATTAAATCACTGTCTGAAATACAGCTGTTATTTATTTCTATGGTGCCTAAGCTTCCATTATGGCCAGTGAAAGGAGAGCTCTCTGAGCTCAGCCCAAAGAAGACCTGTTCATCTGCCCAGCTGCAAAACTGCTTCAGCTGCACTAACTGTACCAATTAGATCCCCCTTAACTGTACAACATGCAGGTCACATATAGACATCTGCACTGCACACACCTTATAGTCAGGAGTCTGGACCTGGAACTAAACCCTACTTTTGTCTTGTCGTTAATTTTTTTCTAGCAAGAAATGACTGATATGTTGCTGCTCTCCTACATAAAAATGCTACTGTATGGAATCCAGTTAACATTTAAGCAACAGATTAGAGTAGAATTCACCTCAGTTTTAAATTTATGCTACTGAGATGTCAACAGATGAGAGATTCACTGTAGGCTTTCTTGGTACTCTTACAGCACCATTCACTTGATCTGTTTTAGAGAGACATTTTAGGATAAGAATAATTATACTTTTTTCTTTACATTATCTGTTAGAGAGTTTAGGATACATAGCTCAGATCTGGCCACCTGTAACCTGCCAATCACAAATATGAAATGACACAGACACAGTAAACATTTCCTCTGTTAGCTGAGAAGAAATGAAGCCTTGAGAGCAAGGTCACATAATGAACCTACGTCTTCAATTTACAGCCCACAAGAGTTAATTAATTGTAGTGTCATTGTCTGATTCATAGCTGAAAATAGCTAATCTGCAGCTTCTGAGGATTTAACTTAGGAGAAAAAGTGTGATCAAGTCTGGATTTTCCTACTATTGCTTAATTATAGACCAAGAAGAGCAGTACTGTGAAATATTGAATAAGATGTGGTTATACATGTTTTGTGTCCTTGATAAGAGCTTTCACCCACAGTTCTTTAGTCCAGTAGCCAAGCAATTTGAAGCTAAACCCCTTAATTTTCAAGTATTAGAGCATAAATCTAACTAGGGAAGGGCAATACCCTCCCAGATAAGAAAAACAGCTAGAAAGAAACCACAGCAAACTCACAGTCAACAAATATTAACGCAGGCAACTCAGCACCTTGGAGTTGCTGAGGAGGCTTAGAGAAGCTTTCTCCAAGGTGTCCTTTGTGAGAGCTGTCACCTTGTCTGTTGTCAGCTCCCAACATCATGTACTACATGTGCTACTCCTGGTGGATGCGAAATGAGCAACTGAAAATATCATTGCTTCCAAGTCTCACAACTGCTTTATTTCAGACAATCATAGAGGAAAAGGTCTCCTTGAAAGCTACAGTGTAGAGAAAAAGGCAAGTGTCAGGCAGGCACAGTGCCATTGGGGAGAGGCCAGAAAGATATCATCTGGAAAGCTGCTCAGGGACTTGCCTAGAAGTGGGAAAGCTGCCGGACCCTACTTTTGGCTGTGCCTGCGCTGCAGTGGGCACAGTCGATAACGGGCATCAAAGGCAAACTTCACAGCATCCTGACTCTGCTCCTGGGCCAAATCCAAATGTGGATCACAGCAAAGCCTGGAGGCAATTTTGGCAACAAGTTGAAAATTATTCCACCAGGCTGCCCCCAGCTGAGTATTGCTAGCCTATACAGCATGCTTGCTTCTTTTTCTTCTCCCTCTTCAACGCGCACCTTATGCTGAGTACTTCAGGCTTATCCAGCAGTGTCTGGGTTGCAGCCAGAGCTTTGGTTGGGAAGCAAGATGGAGGAGGCATGAAGAACCACCACAATTCACCATGCGTGGTGGGCAGTCATGGCACAGAATGCACATTTAATGCTTTTTACTTGAAAAGTGCAACAAGATCTGTGCATTCCCACTACACATGTGATCAAATTGTACTTTGCCATGCTTGTGTCTTTGATGTCTTTATCTTTTATGTCTTTGATTCTTGTTACAGGGTGAGGCATGTCCAATAAATGTTTTTAAACTCATGATGCATTGTTAGAGGCAGGAAAAGAATTTGGACTAGGGATATATATTTGGGAAGAGAATGTGAAGATCTGTGAATAAGTGTTATTTGTCAACCCACATCTTACGCCTCCCCTTCAGCTGTTGAGTTGCTTGTTTTTTAACAAAACAGCAACACTTCTGGGACCTGAAATGGTGTCAGTGGGTATAGATTAGTAAAAAGTGTAACATTTGATAAAGAAAAAGAAAAATAACTACTCTTGAAATTCTACTCTAGAATCTCAAATAAAAACTTACTCTATTACCTCTTCCAATGCAGCTGGTTTGACCTTCTTCTTTTGAACAAAGGCAGGCAATTAGATCTGAAATATTCCTAGGCCACTGTCTTACAAATATGCAGTATCCTCAGCAAATACCATTATATTTGCTAAACTACAGGTTTGACTTTTGTTCTGGATTGACCCAGTCTTTAACCACAACTTTGTTATTTACTCCATTCTGGAAAAAGAATAAAAAACTGTTTTTGTGAGAAGAGCAAAGCAATCACAAGTGATTGAGACAACTTCCTTTTAAATATGTTTAAATTTAAATTTGAAATAATTTTGCAGAAGTATCACATGTATTAGTAGCAGCATATTTCTTAGGTCTGATGTGTTAGATTAATAATGGATTTCCCAATATTTTCAAGGAGAAATTAATCTCCTTTCTATTTTACCTGAGCAAACTATTCAGTCATATGATCCCTTTATATTTCCACTCTAATTTGTATTTAGTTATGTCTTTGAACTCAGGTATTAGTGTCAGAAAAATATAGCTCAAAGTGACCACGTCTCAAGCCAAAAATATGTAATATTTCTCATTAATGTGAGAGAAATCTATCTTCTCATTTTCAGATTATTAAAGAAGAAAAAAGATTGTCTAATACCAAACTTCTTTTTTAATAACTTGAGATAATAGTCACATGATTTGAAGACAAAGTGAAGCATCATTTTCTTTTGTCAGTATAAATTACTGTGACTTATATAAGGTTTTCCATGAGAATAATTATGCACAAAAAAAAATCCTTACTATAGCTTTCTTGAAAATCTAGTTCAAATTCCTGGAGCATTTTTTCTCTTTAGTGTTTATCACCTTGATTTGTATAGAACAGTATCTGCCCAGAGCACCCTGTAGGTACTATTTGGCCCACTAACTCTTTACAGGGGGTTTAAAAGGATACTGCAATTAGCAGATGAAATTCTGTCTTAATAAATGCAAAATTATGCCCATGGGGGAGAACCAATCTTAAATTGCATGTAGAGTGATGAGTTCTGAACTAGTTAATTACTGCTGAGGAAAAAAACTATCTCTGCACTACAACAGATAATCTAAGAAAATTACCCATAACTGTCTCACAGAAAAGCAAAATGATAAAAATTATTAGGAAAGGAATAGATAACAGACAAAAATGTTATTTCACCATTCAATTCTGCAATGCACCTGCATCTTGAAATCATGTGGAGTTCTTGTTCTCATGTCTCAGAAAGGAACATAGTAACTCTAGAAGACTCATGAAGAAAGCTGAAAACTTTGCCGAAGACAATTGTGGTGGGTTGCCCTAGTCAGCAGCTAAACACCCATCAAGTCACTCACTCACCACCACCCTCAGTGGGATGAGGGAGAAAATCTGAGCAGCAAAAGCTGAGAAAGCATGGACCAAGATAAAGACAGTTTAATGAGTGAAGCAAAGCTGCACATACAAAATAGGAAATTTATCCACAAAGGGAAGTTCAGCCGTCTACAGGAAAGCAGAATCTCTGCACACTTAATGGTTACTTGAGAAAACAAATCCCATAGACACAAACTCATTCTTTCCCAAGCTTTTATCACTGCACACGATGCCGTATGGTATGGAATATTCCCTTGGTCAGCTGGGATCAGCTGCCCCAACTGCGTCCCTTCACAGCTTCTTGTGCACCCCCAGCCTCCTCATTGCTGAGGTCGGGTGAGAGTCAGGAAAGGCCTTGATTCTGTGCAAGCTCTGCTCAGCAGTAGCTAAATCATCTCTGTGTTATCAACCCCGTTTAGACCACAAAGTCAAAACACAGCACCATACATGTTGCTATAGAGAAAAAATTATCACTAGCCCAGTCACATCCAATAAAAAAAAACGTCTAATATAAGAAATTACCAAATAAACTAGTTCATGAAGTTCAATGATCAAGAAGATGATTCAAAATAAATAAAATAGGAATGCTTTCATACAGTATGCATTTAATATATTGAATTAGTTGCCACAAGTTGCTGTGGGTTCCAAACTTTACATCTTTTCATAAAACAATTAAAAAAAAAAAAAACGAATCCAGTAGTAGTCAATAAATGCAAAGGTAATTTGATCAGGTACAGGTTTCCCTATATTTGCAGATCTGCACAGCAAAGAGAATATACCTGGGAAGAATCCCACATAATCTCCATATTCATATATTGTCACAAAGGTTTATGCTTTAGAATAATTTGGATAAAAGACTTCTCTCACTTTTGTATACTGAAGACTTCAGTTTCCCTTAAAAATATGAAAGAAGGACAATTTGTAAAAAGCAGTGAGATATCCATTGCAGTGACCTTTTAAAACAGATAAGGGTGTTTTCTTTCTCACCTACTTGTCCCATTAGTTTGCAAACTGATCCAGAGACAAGAGAAAACACATTTATGCCATTCCACATCAATCTCATTCTTCTTCCTTTCCCACCCTTTCTTTGTGAAATATCAGTTTGCTATCATTTTTATTTTCACATAGTTACATAGTTACCTAGAGCTAAAAAGAATTACGCTCTTGCAGAGCCCAGATGAGAAAGGGCATATGAGTTCCCTTTATAGAAGCATATGACATTGATGCAGTGAACTGCAAATAACATTGAAAAGTTTGAAGTGAATGAACTGAAAAATATCTTAAATTTCTTTCTGATCTGGTGATTTCAGCAGTTACATGTAACAGGGAAAACATAAACAGTAAAGGTCTTGGTCTCACAGAAGTCAATGGTAATTAATTCATGAAAGTCCTATGACCTATATTAACCACGACATCAAACAGTGACTTCTGACCTTAAAATATCTGAAGTTCATGGCCTTTTTTTATTTTTATAAATTAAATTGACGTGATTGTTTTGTCTCACACTCTTTCATCATAGATCTAATTACAGCTACAGTCCCTAAATATAGTTAATATATTCCCTTTTGACTGAATTTTTAGCTGCCTGAAGTCCATCTATACTGACCTTGTTACTGACAGCACAGATTGAACCCTGGTTACCGGGACAAGTTAGGGCACTGGCTCATATCCAGGCTCTTTGTATAATGCAATCCCCCAGAACAAACTACTCTTTCTTCCATACCCAGATTTCTACTGCTCAGTTTGCTACTTGGAATCCATGACTGAATCAACGTGTGCACTGTGGAGATTATTGGCAGAGCTGTGGTTCTGAAGGAAGACAAGAAGCAAGCCAATTTGACAGAGTTTTATGCACCTAGAGCAATCCCATTCCTACCCAGGCTAAGAAGATTGTACTGATTTTAATAAAGGAAGTCGACCATCTGATTGCTAGTCATCATTTGAGAGATCTTAATAGTACCATCTTTTGAACACTAGGCCATTGGTTTAAGCGCAGTCTTGAGAAATAATGACTAATAAACGCTGCCTGTATGTCATTTTTAAAAAATCAGTATACTAACTGTGGTTACCAATCCTGTTCTATGCAAAGAGCTGCTCATATCCCATAAATAAACATTGTAAAGCATATCTCTTCTATTAGACTGAGCACACACGTTAAAAAATTAATCAATTTATTCAGTTGTCTCCCATCTCCAGATTAGGTGTAGAAAATATTGTTTGCTCTCAGGACACCCCACCTTCAGTGCTGCATCAGCTCTGGGGTCCCTAGACTAGGAAGGACATTGACCTGTTGGAATGAGTCCAGAGGATGGACACCAAGATGATCAGAGGGATGGAGCAGGTCTCCTATGAAGACAGGCTGAGAGAGTTGGGTTGTCCAGCATGGAGAAGAGAAGGCTCCAGGGAAAGATTAGGGCAGACTCCCAGTACCTAAAAGGGGCTTACAAGAGAGCTTGAGAGGGAATTTGGACAAGGCAATACATTGACAGAATAAGGAGGAACTGAAAGAGAGTAGGTTTAAAGTAGATAATAGGAAGAAATTTTTTACTGAGAGGGTGGTGAGGCACTGGAACAGGTTGCTCAGAGAATTCATGGATGCCCCATCCCTGGAAGTGTTCAAGGCCACGTTGGATGGGGCTTTGAGCAACCTGAACTAATGGAATGTGTACCCTGACCATGGCAGGCTGGCTGTAACTACCTAGACCTTTAACATCCCTTCTAACCCAAAGCATTCTATGATTCTAAGGTAGTCTAGAAAAAGCTCAGCCAATCATAATTGTTACTTTATTCTGAGGGCAGAAAATATCTTCCTTTTTTGTTACTGTTAAGGCAGTGCTTTCCTAAAACATTAAATATCTTTTAAAATAAGTTGACCCCAAGTGTTTTGAGGAGAACACAGTAATAATGTAAATAATAGATGGTTTACTTTATTTTTAGCTCTTCATATATTTAAATCTGTTTCACGTCTATTTAATTCTTATCTAGGCCAATGTAAAGTAAATCTTACAGAACTTATTTACTCTACCTGATAATTTCCAGTTAATATTAATACTTTGGCATATAGAACCACAGAAAAAAAGGCCAAAAGGGACCTGTTAGGTAATTTAAATTGACTGTCTGCATATGAATTGTGGTTATATTTCAGCTGGTCCTTTTCAAAACTGAACAAAAAGATCCCCTCAGGTAATACAGACAAATGAATCTCTTATACTCTTGATATGTGTTATTATTATATATGTTTGTTAGTGAGTTGGAATGCTACTGTTTCTGCCACTCCAAAAAGGTAGAATTTTTTAAAAAAGGTTATGAGCTTTGTGTCGTCTCCATTTACCTGTGGCTCTTCAGTGGACAAAATTATATTCTTGCAATGTTATTGGGATATGCAGCAGGTGGCATTTGGGGATTGTCCCTGTGCTTGGTGTTTAGTGGCTCTCTCGGGAAAGCTTTCCCATTAGAAAGCTGACTTTAAGCTACAACCTGTTCAAGGTGCTGACTGTGTGGGGTTTTTTCCAAAGTGCCTCAGAGAGTGAGCACAGGGAGGCATGTTAATATGGGGTGTGGGACTCTGTAGGATCATGTCCATAACACCTAGCATTCCACAGGTAAACTTGAAGACCCACAACCCTGTCCTGGACCTTGCACAGTGAGCCTTTGCAGTTCTGCACTTTTGTAGAATAGGATGGACATATTTAAAACTATGTTTGGACGAGGAAAAATTCAGACCTGAAGGTATTTAGTGTCATCCTGACAAGTCAGTGCCTCCACTAACATTTTGTCTTCCAGTCCTTTCAAGTAAAATCAGCTAATTCAGCAATAGTGCTGTTTTGACAGTACAACTGTTTGTATATTGGAAGTTTCTGCTGTCAACCAAAGATCACACTCTTGATGATGATCACTATGCTGGCAGATGCTGCTATAACAGACAGAATAAATTGCATACACTGTGAAGAGCTTTGACAAGTGTAAATAGTCTGGACTTAAATGTCTGTATTGCAATTGAAAGAGTACTTGGGCTTGAAAAGCATTTAAACATTTTCAAAAATATTACCTGGTATCTCATGACAAAGTGTTTTGGGTTAACTCCAACTGTCAACTAAGCACCACACAACTGTTCACCTACTGCTCATGCATCAAAATGAGAGAGAAAATGAGAAAAGCAAAAATGAGAAAACTCACAAATTAAGATTAAAACAGTTCAATAGGTAAAGAAAAGCTTTTGGTTTTTTACACAAGCAAAATAAGGAATTCATTCACCACTTCCCATGGGCAGACAGGTGTTCAGCCATCCCAAGAAAAGCAGGGCTCCATGATGCACAGCAGTGGCTTGGGAAGACAAATGCTATCACACTGAGTCTCCCCCTTCCTTCTCTTCCCCCAGATCTACATGCTGAGCATGGTGTTCACATGGTCTGGAATATCCTTTTGGTCAGCTGGGGTCAGCTGTCCTGACTGTGCCCTCTCCCAGCTTCTTGTGCACCCCCAGCCTCCTCACTGCTGAGGTGGGGTGAGAAAGAGAAAAGGTCTTGAGGCTGCTCAGCAGTAACTAAAACATCCCTGTGATACCAATAGTGTTTTGGTCACAAATCCATAACATAGCTCCATACCAGGTACTCTGAAGGCAACTAACTCTATGCCAGCCACAACCAGCACACAGAGTAAACAATGAAAAACTTCTAACGTTACATTTTCATTTTACTGACTTGAAAGAATATTTCAATTGATTTTTCTTGATTGATTTTCAGCCTTAGCTGAATAGACACACCTCCCTGGGTAAAAAGCCAGGGTTTCATTTTTCTACTGCCCTGCGGCACTTGCTGATTCTGCTGGTGATTTACAGCTGTGCAAAATGTAAGTACAAAGGTAGTCACAACACTTGCCATTTGCACCTGTCTCAACTACCATAAATAACAGTGTCAAAAGGTAAGCAGTAAAGAATCCCCAGCATCATGCCCCTTCTTACTGAATGGCAGAATAAACATATTGGGTCTTGAATGTTCTCCTAAATTTGGGAGGACTTCTGTTCATTCTAATAACTCCAAAACTCCCTGGAGTTAAACATCACGAGTCCCACAGAATTTTGTAATTGTGTGTAACATAGAAACTATTGACTGCTTTTCCCTCAAAGCAGTCTGACCTCTGGTTTTATTACCATTTGATCCTAGATATTTTATGGACCTGGCATTTGTTACACATACAGAAACAGACCTTCAAGGCAGCACTTGCATTACTGATTCTACAAAAGCAAACGAGGAAAGAATGTGACTTATCACGTAGACCCAGCAGACAATATAAACACAAGATCACATCCAGCCAACACATTCTCTTCACTTCTGGAAAAAGCTATAGGCAAGCATCTGGGAGACATTAAAGGATAAACACTTTATTAGTGCATACTGCTATGTATACATTCCACGGCCTTACCACTTTATGATGTTATCAAACAAAATGTCACAAGCAGAGATCGTTTGGTACTTGGCCAAAAGAACCCCAAGGAGACCACAGCTACTGTGGGAAGTGATGTTAGCAATTCATAGCATGGCATTTTTCTTTGAGCAAGAAACTGAATGTAATAAAAGGGGTGACTGCTTGCAAATTGTCGTCAGTATATGAGGCAAAAATTGGTTTCTGAGAACTTATTCAAAGCAAGAGGTTTATTTTAGCACCAGCTTTGCTAATTATTTTCTGCCTATGCAAATTTTCACAACTTTTCAAGCAGACATCATTTCTCATCAGTTCTGATCAAGTTGTTCATGTGCAATAGGATTAAATTAATAAAAATCATCCAACAAATTAATGGTAATTCTATTTGGTAAGCTGAATTTATTAAATATTTTGCTGATGCACAGTGGAATCCTTTTCAAAAGTAATAAAGTACAGAAAACTTGAGTGGCAGGTTATCTTCAGCAAAATTTTGATCACCTGAAGGAAAAATGAGCCAGTGGGGAGTCTATTCTGATTTAGTGTTGCAATATTTTTGAATAATATAATTTTTTTTTTAATAATAGAATTTGCTTCAATCAAAAACATTCTGCTTGATCATCTAGAAATTTTGGGGGAGGGAGGTTGGCTTCACAGAAAAATGCCAATAGTTCTCTTTTTTTCCTTTAATTTATATACTGGAAGATATTGATACGATGATCCCAGTCATCCAACACACAGTAACCCAAGAACTAAAGTATTCATCCAGTATATGCAAGATCAATGTTCAGGACCTTTCCTTGCTTCTTGATGTCTGGGCCCACTGTTCAGAAAAATGTTTTTATTTTTGCTATTTGGAATATTTTGCAAACGGTTGTGTTCACTTTCTCCCACGTATGACATGAAATTGTGTCAATAGTAATTATATGTAGCCAGGAGCTGATATCATCCTGATATGGGAATGTCTAGTCTAAAAGCCGCTTTTTAAGATATTTCACTTAACATCTTGCCACAGAAGTAAATAGAGGAACCTCCATGAAGCAATTCATTTCACCTGTAAGTAAGAAAGAGATGCAGTTATCCTACTAGATTTAACTGTGCATGATATGTTTCATTTACATTTCTTTGTCTAAGCACATATATCAACATATGACCTAGGAACTTAAGTTCCCATTTATGTCAAAAGAAATCATTGCCAATATAGGAAATGAACCTATAGTGTGGTACAGAGCTAATTAAACTAGATAAACACTTTTATTTTGCATTGCTTTAAAATATACCCAAATATAATAAAATAAGATTTTTAAAAAAATTTTTATTCCACCTGAAATCTGTTAATCTTTAATTTTAGTAAAAAATAAAAAGAGAAGAGTCATTTTTTGCTTCCAAGCAGACTAATTCTTCTATTATAAAACTAAAAATCAATTACTCATCAACCACTCTTCTTGACAATCATTTATCTTCCAAGATCTCCCATTAACACATTACTTGCACCAATTCACTCAAAAGACTGCTGTGTTTCAGTTTCAAGATCCTCAGCTTCGAATCTATTTGGAAATGTAATTTGTGTGACATTCGTGCAATTCTTTAATGCTTCATTACTAATTGCTATGGATTCACTTCTCACAATTGACTCAAAAGAACACAGATGAAACCTTGCACTGAGGTTTTTTTAACTTTCATTTTTTTCCTAGGGATTGTAAGCACAGACTAATTTGATACAGTGCTTTATATGCTTAGTGGAAGTAAATGACAGCTTGCTAAGGTATGTTATGACGGATTTGAGCTGCATTTGAATTTGGATTGTTTTATTAGTTTATTCGCTGACATGTTAGTGAAAAAGATGAAAATAGAACTGGGAGATGAAAGACTGACTTAATGTCATGCTACCTGCCAACTCCTTGAAGGATAAATCAGAGCATTCTCATTAGATGGTATTTCTTTATAACTATTAAAGGAAATAAACAGTCTGTTTAAAAGCAATATGACAGAACAAACCTCAGCCATGATGAGCTACATGTTGATTTTACTGAGCACATTTCACCTCATATTACTTGTGGTTCTATTAAAGACAATAATAGCTGAGTCTGATGATATCTTTTAATGTCAGTGTTATCAAAAAGAATCCTTTAACACACTTTGATTATATGGTAGCTGAGCAGTATATCAGTAATAGGTTTAATGGTGCCTTTTGACAGTCTTATGTAACCATCTCATTTGATCAGGACATATTCCCAAACCAAAGCAATTTATAGAAAGACCTTTCCTCCTCTTTCCAGCATGTTTGCTTTCATTTAATCACAGTTGCCTTCTCAATTTGTTTTTTTCTTTTTTATTTTGTCTTTAGGATGCTTATTATTTTTGTTAATACTTAGTAAACTTCTCACTCTTTTATTCAGTGTCTTTTTACAGATCCTTCTTTTGACTTCATGACACTGAGTACATTCAAAGTTCTGTTTTCCGTGTCTTTTAATAGCTTACTTTCATTCTAATATTGAAATTCTTATTGCTGGTATTCCATAGAATTTAATTCACCTCATGCACTGTTTTCTCTGTATTATCTCAGCATAAGTTGTTATTGTAGGGCTGAACTTTATGTATTATGTGATGACAGACTAATTTATTGTTGTTTTTATGACTTGTTGACAAATCCTATTTCCACTTCATCATAGATGAATGCAAATAGTTTGGCCTGAATGCTTTGAAAACAAAATCATTACAGGTTGGTAATCCAACTGCCCTGAAAAACTATTATTTTTTAATTTTTTTTTTTTTTTGAAAGAGACAAAAAAACCCAGACCACAAAAACACCCACAGATCAGAGAATTTCAAGTTTGAATGCTCATATAAAACTGTGCATGGTTTCATTTGCTTCTTTCCTTCAGCTTATCTCAGAAATTTGATTCTTTGCTACACTGGCTTGGACAATTCTTTTATCTTGTGCGTTCTTAAGTAAATGCTTTCTAATTTCTCTTCCTGATTCTATCATTCAAAGACAGAAGTTTTTTTCAGAATGTGACCAAATGAGTTGGTTAGGAAATTTCAATACTGTGGTATATATATTAAAAAAAAACCAACCACACAACAACAACAACAACAACAACAACAAAACTGTTACAAAAACACCTAATTATCCATGTTTAAAACTTTTGAAATTATAGTCAGAATTGCAAGTTTTTGATTATGTCATAGTCAGAGAATATTTGTGGCCTCAGTGAGAAGACTGCATGACAAACGTTCAGGGGATTTGAGACCTGCTTCATGTTCTTTGTGAACAGAGAAGGGCTGGTGGGTGATGTGACCGTTGGAGGCCGTCTTGGGCAAAATGATCATCAAATAGAAGTAGTTTTCAATTCTTGGAGAAGTAAGGAGGGGGCTTAGCAGAACTACCACCTTGAACTTTCAGAACAGACTTTGGCCTGTTTAGGAGCCTGATTGAGAGAGTCCCTTGGGAGGTGGTCCTGAATAGCAAAGGCGCTCAGGAAGCCTGGATATTTTTCAAGAGGGAAATCTTAAAGACACAGGAGTAGGCTGTCACCATGTGCTGAAAGATGAGCCGAATGGGAAGACTGGCAAGTCTGAAGAGAGAGCTTTGGCAGGAACTCAGGAAAAAAATTAGTTTATCACTTCTGTAAGAAGAGGCAGGCAACTCAAGAGGACCAGAAGGATGTTGTGAGGTTATGCAGGGAGAAAGACAGGCCAAAGCCCAAATGGAACTTAATCTGGCTACTGACAATAAAAATAGTTTCTCTAAGTACGTTAACAAAAAAAAGAGGCATCCTGGCTTGTATCAGAAATAGTGCAGCTGGCAGGACCGGGACAGTGATTTTCCCTCTCTGCTGGGCACTGGCAAGGTCTCACCTCGAGTCCTGTGCCCAACTCTGGGCCCCTCAATACAAGCAGGACTTTGAGGTTCTGGAGTGAGTCCAACAAGGGCAACAGAGCTGGTGAAGGGTCTAGAGAGTGAGTCCTGTGAGGAGTGGCTGAGGCAGCTGGGGTTGTTTAGCCTGGAGAAAAGGGGGCTCAGGGGTGACCTTATCACTCTCTACAGTTACCTGAAAGGAGGGTGTAGCAATGTGAGAGTCCGTCTCTTCTCCCAAGAAACATGCAATTAGAGACAAGGAAATGGCCTCCAGTTGTACCAAGAGAAGTTTATACTGGATATTGGGAAAAATTTCTTCACTAAATGGGTTGTCAAGACTTGTAACAGACTGGCCAGGGTAGTCACCGTCCATGGAGGCATTGATCTGTAGATGTGGTGCTTAGGGATATGGTTCAGCGGAAGACTAACAGTTGGAAATTATGATCTTAAAGTTCCTTTCCAACCTAAATGTTTCTATGACCATATGATTTGGGATACAATTTGCTGTCTATTACTGCTCTATTGCTGTTACTGAATCAGGACCCCTATGCTTGGGTGGCAGCTTCAGAGATTATTTGGAAATTATCTTGAATACCCACAGTCTGCCACCTCCCATGGACAGAGAATCCCCAGCTGTGAGAGACAGAAAGGCCATTTCCAAATAGTGCTGACAGGGAACTAGAAGTTAAGGCCTTTCTTCAGTGGACAAACTCAAGAGGCAAAGATACATGCCATAATGTCCCCCACTTCCTTTCCTACCAACACCAACACAACATGCTGTTAACTCATACCATGCTCTTGTAACTTACCTCACATACGGAGCTTCTGTATGAAAATCAGCACAGTCATGATGCCTCGTGCTCATCTAAAAGCCACTTAAATAAGGCTTCTCTATCCCGATGATATTCAAGTTATTTGAGGCAGAGCATACAGTAAATGAACAGCAGTGCTTGGACTGCCTAGGCACTGAGAAAATATCCCTATAAAAGGAAGGTTACGTCAAAGAAAGACCTTCTCTCCATGTGTTTTTGAGGACAGGACTCTATGGCAACAACTCTTGGCCTTAAGCAACACAGGAACATCATTAATTTCACTTCAGATGAGCACAGCTTTAGTAAAATTTCTCTAGATTACCAAAAAAAA
>VZRN01004924.1:994673-1121848 GCA_013397935.1 Dasyornis broadbenti | reverse complement strand
AAAAAAAAAAAAAAAGTGTCATTGCTTTTTCTCATATTTTTTCACTTTTCCTTTAAAACCATAGACTTTACTGCTTTGATTTTACAAATGCTACACTATAGAAGAACTCATTACCTGCTAACTATTCTCTTCAACTTTTTTCAGAAAGATTTATCTCATCTAACCTTAGCTGTCTAAACAGTATAATCTGTTATAAGTGATCATTTAAGCGATAGGGAAGAGACATGTATATTCAGGCTATGATTAATCTCAAAGATAAGCAGAACAGACACTAACCTCTGCCCATGTGCTAGGGAAAAAGCCTTATGTAGATGAATTCATGATTTACAAACAGCTTTTAACCTCAGTGATCACATCATGGCTGTAGCATTGTCACCTATGTCTACAGAGCATAGATACTCACCAAGTATATTTATTTTCCATTCCTACAAAAGAACCATTTCTGGGGGGGGGGAAACAAACAAATAAAAAGCCCTCCAAAACCCCACTATTCCATTGCTGTAAAGATGTAAAAAGAATATTTTCTTGCTGACGAGCTTCTTAAACCTTTCATATAATTAAATTCTTTTAAAATTAAAAAGATTTGAAAAATAAGCCACTCATATGAAAATTTGCTGGTGGCTGCTGTCTGATTTGTAAAGGAACTAATTTAGATCTTGTGTGGGAGAAAGAGCTAAGCATTTTTTCTATTGAATATAGTTGAATAGGAATCATAGGTACAAGTACATCTGCCTACAACGAAGTCTGATTATACAAAGGAGACAGATTTGTTTAGGACTCACTTTTAAGCATTTTTTAAAATGTGCCTTTAAATAATGATGGACTCTTTCAGTATGACCTCTTTAAGGCCAAATTTACAAACACGTCTGTCTGGATCTTTATATAAACATGCACTTCAATGCATCTTAATAGCTTACACCTGACAGTGCCAATTTCCACCTGGAATTTTGTACCATGCAAGTGAGAGGCTTCAGCAAGCAAGAGAAGCTTCTAAAACTTCCAGTAGCACTGATTTTGTAGAAGTGATTCTTAAAATTCTTCTGACTTTTAAAAGAATCTTTCTCAGAGTGTCACAGAATGACAGCCTTTCACCAGTCATCCCTCTAGAGATCTCTGTGCTATGATAAATCACATCAATTTTCGGTGATAAGATGTTACTTTGGATTCTTGCTTTTATGTTAGGACAACAGATTAAAACCACTGATAGACATAGGGTTAACACCAGAGGCAAAAAGACATACAGAATAAAAGCAGGACTAACAGCTCCTCTTGTTAGCTGCTATAAATCACTTTTCTACCTGTTTCTGTCACATCTTTTTCAATTTCAACAAAAAAAAAAAAAGCTTCACCTTTGTTTCTACTTAGGGATTTTTTTTCCCCAAACCCATCACATTCCATGAACAAGTCAGTCAAGCCTTCCAGTTACAGAAGACACATAATACTGTAGCTGAAGAATTTGTGCAATAACAGATTAATGTCAAGAACCTTGTGTGTATTATAAAAAATCCCATAGTTGTTGTTCTTTCTAATTTTTTTCCATTATTACCACAGAGACATCTATCTCCCATTTTTTATCCTGATGCTTAAAGGATTTAAAATAACAAGGGGAAATGCCTTTATCTTTCTTCCTCTGAACTCCATTATTTAAGATAATAGCTATTTGTTCCACAGAGGTTACTATCTATAGTTCAGCTCTTGCTAACTGTGCCTGCTGCAGTATTTTCCGTGGGATTTAAAAAAAAAATACTCATTGACCTTATCTAAGTACACTAGTCTGCAGCCCAAAATGTGCAGAGAATGACTGGTGACTACTGAAGTTATTTACATCAATTCTCACCATCACATCATCAAATTATCTAAATCCTAAAGCCAGCACCCTGCTTAACTTAGACTCCCCCTGAAGCCAGCCAGTTCCACCCTAAGTGCAGATTTCCCCAGAAATGCAATAAAGAAGAGGAACAGAAGGGAAAGGTGTACTCATTGCCCTGAAATGATATGCCATGCTATCTGGCACTCAAGTACTCAGTGATAACTTTTAAAAAGTGGAACAGTCATAAAGAATAGTTCAAAATTTTAGCTAGTTGAAAGCTGTTAACATAGTTTCTGGAGGACTAACCTTGGTAATAAAGTTAAATTCACAGTAGCTTTAAAAAAAGCAGTTCTGTGAGAACTAAAATAATGAACCCTGGTTACTATTTATGACTGCAGAAGATATCGATAGCATCAAATACTACAGGATTAATTTTTTTTTTTTCATAACAAACCAAAGAATCAGCAGCAGATTCACACAATGAACATGCATGCCTACCCCAAGAGTGAAGCATGAGCTTTATTTCTTAGAAAGTTTAGTAATAAAAAAATGGAAACTCAAAGTAATACTCTCCAGTGAAAATATTGTAAGTTCTTCATGAAGCACATTGTTGCTAATTACATTGGTGGTGTACAATACAGAGGAGAGAATGGTAGAGAAATGTGAATTGATTTTGATGATGCTTTACAATTCAAACGATATTTGAAGATTCATTGGAGAAAAGGGGAAAAAGACCCTGCATTTCTAAAACAGGAATGACTAGAGAACGGTTACCTATGAAGTTAATCACCACAAACAATGAATGCTTATTCATTCCAGCAAGTTTGCACTTACTTTCACTGTACATGTACAGTTTTGGCAAAGTGCTTTACATAATTGTTCTTGGAAGAGAATACTATTGAAATATCATTTCTATTTAATAATAAAGCAGCAACTTCCATTAAAATTCTAGAAAACAGAGTTTAAAAACTATCAGCTAAAAAACCCAAAATATACATATGTCAGATTTCAACTATTGTCAATAATTTTTTCTATTTAAAAAGGAAGATACAAAAACTTTTATTTTGCTCTTTTTTTCCTAGAAATGCTGATTATGTTTTGTGTCAGCAGTTTTGAAAATATCAGCTGAAAACTCCTCAGGATACATGAACACTTCTCTAAGAGGTCTGCAAGAAAAGAATCTTGTCATGTGGCATATTTTTTTATCTCTTCATAGTGAAGTGCAACTTGGCCATCAAAATACTAAAACTGAACTGAATTGAATTGACATGTGTATGTTGTCAGCTACTTACCTGCAATGACTGAAGTTTTCACCTACTGGCTAGAATCTATCAGTAATTTTAATTTCAAAAGATAGGTGACACTCAAGAAATTATTATTGCCCACTAGATTAGATGAACCCCATACTACTATGCCTTTTCTTTCTTCTTTCACAAAGTAAATATATCTTAGAAGTACAACTTTTATGCTAAGCCCTTACAGACAGAATAGTTTTTCAGGTTTTCTAGAACTAGTGCCCTAGTTCCTGCACAAGAAAACAATGACAGCAACTACATTGTCTGACATCACATTAAACAGTATCTTGTACTTCACAAAAAATAATCTAAAAAAAAAAAATAAAAAATAAAATACTTAAGCAACCAGATNTTTTTTTTTTTTTTTTTTTTTTTGGAGGGGGGAAGAGAAAGCCTGATGATGTTACATTTGGGAAAATATGAATATTATCTGAAAAGCAGACTACCTTCCAGAACGCAGGGGGAATACTCCCAAATGAGCCCTTCTCCTTTAGTTGTCTGTAACTGCTCTAGTAAGGAACCACTGTTGAATCCCCGACTCTCACGAGCCCAAATGACACCGAATGTGTTAATGACATTAAAAACAATATATTCTGGGTTCAAGCAATCTGTTTAAGGGGTCCTACTCTGGTCTGCTCCATTGAATCGTGTGTTGTGCTGCCTGTCATTGCCCACTGGCCAGGTTGTCTGTACATCACCCATGTATGTGATTAACAAGGAAACCCCTCACTGTCCAGGCTTATTGCCAGCCCTGACATCAACTGCGTTCTGTGCTCCTCCTCCCCTTGACCACTTTCCCCACCAGCAGTGGCCCAGGCCTAATGAACTAGAATACTTTCCCACCTTCACAATGTTTTATATCTCAACTGCAGGACAGCAGTGAAGAGAGGCCACAAGCAGCCCCTCCTGAGCAATTTTTTTCTTTCCTTTCAGAAAAAAATTACCAAGCTTTCTTTGCCTAAACTTTCTGACATTTGGACCATAAAGCTGTGCCATCAAGTTAAGGTATCTCTTTCCTACCATTATACATGGGTAACAATTGGCTTGCTTGTATTTCTCCAGCATAACTATAAATCTCACATTTTCTCCAACTTTTAATCTAATTGGCTTTAAGAGAAATGACTCCAGATGTTTTGAGACCCATAAATCAACCTTTATCAGCATGCCCATTGGACTATTCTGGCCTCTCTTCCTAGCAGAACTTGAAAGCCCTTACAGGCTTCACTCTCACTGGAGATCAGGAAAAGATCAACAATTCCCCTCAAGCTTCAATACGCCAGGCTTACACAGGATTATTCTTTCACTCTCTGGGGGGAAAAA
Organism: Dasyornis broadbenti; assembly: GCA_013397935.1. NCBI lineage: Eukaryota > Metazoa > Chordata > Aves > Passeriformes > Dasyornithidae > Dasyornis > Dasyornis broadbenti. The sequence goes on along the minus strand of VZRN01004924.1, from coordinate 1,117,423 downwards.
ACTCAAACATATAGTAATAGTTTCAAAAGTGGTACTTTCCATGGAGTGAAATGAATAGGTATCAGAAGGTATTCAGCTGATCATTGGCTGGAGATATGCAAACCGTGTCCTGCTTCATACCTCAGGATGCATCTCACCATGGAAAAGTTCACAGAAATAGAGTTTTGATGAAAGTTAAGTTGTGCTGTAAGACAAAATCTGGTTAGGTAGCAAATCTCACTGCCATCTGAATAGAATAGGCATGTGGATTTAAAGGCAAGACAATTTAGTTTTACAAAAGCAAACTGAATGTTGTGTAAGGCAATATATAAAACATGCACAAAATATGAAATCAATTTCTTATACGAAAGACAACTTACCTCACAAGATGGGTAACCCAGTGACTGAAGCAATGAAGCAATACACTGCCACTGAACGGTGGCAAAAGCAGGAGAATAAATTTCATCATACAATGTCATACTGCTCACATGACCAGGCAGAAAATATTCTTCTCATGCTGCACTATATGTAGACACTCCATGAACATAGTTGGTGTTGTTTTTCTTTTGGCTTATGTACATTTTTCTTTTAGTTTATATTCATTATGTGTACAAAAATATTGTTTTGTTTAATTTTTTTAATCTCTCCATATGAACAGCTCTAGAAAAAATAGATTTTCCTGTCTGAAACTTTATGAGCAAGGATATCATTGACTACTTTTCCTGCACAAGAATTTGTACTGAGTGGGTAAAAGCAATTGCAGGGGGAAAAAAGTGGACTCATAGCATGAAGTGTGCATTTAAATCATAGCAACAGAAGCTAAAAGAGTACCCTTAAGCATCCACTCCAATTCTCAGAACAGACATTTTTGTCTGTTTCAGTTAAAATTATTATCAATAGGGTGAGACCTATCAACTGAAGAATTGCTTTTGTCCTTTGTGGTAAAACAGGAAAGGGATAGTGTTGCTGTGCTTGAGGATGCCTGCTGCATGGTGGGAAAAGATCTTCTGAATCCTCTCGTGAGCTCCCACTTTTTAGCACAGACAATGCCTCTGAATGTCATCTGCCCTGAAAAAGGCACTCCCTGCCTTCAACATTTACCCTGCTTGCTTTTGTTTTGGGTTGTGTTTTGTGCAGTTATTCAGGGACAGGGAAAAATAGGTTGCCTAAACAAGTTGAACTTACACCCTGAAAGCTTTTTCTTTTTTTTTTTTCCTTCTTTGTAAAATGTACAAATTATATGGAATGATTAAGAAACAGCAATTTTAAGCCAGTTGCCCAAAGGAAACATGCTCGGGTACTTCTCAACACTACAAGAAATCCTTACAGCAAAGACTATGCAGCTGGATGAGGACTCAAGTTGACATGATGAAGCATTTGAATCAACTTAGCCACCAGCTTGAAGAGTTCTGTCTCAAAATGGGTGAGACAAATAGTTGGCTGAATATTTGGGCTGGATCTTTCCATCTCTTTCATCTGTGGGGATGCATATACCCTTTTAAAGCAGGCAAACCTTTTAAAACTCTCTAGTGACAGCTTAAGTAAATGCCTTTCCCAAGCCTTTGGCAATCTTTCAATGAATTGAACAGAGGAGCACCTGCACGGTTTTTGTTGTCCTTTTCCACAGTGCACCACTGGAATATTGCTTCCTTTCTTCTTGACAGTAAGCCCAAGTGCTATTCATGATTGCAGATGGAAAAATATCAGCAAAAAAAACTCACTCCAACTCACTCAACCGTGCATCTCAGGTATGCAATAAATCTGAATAATTCCACGATCATACATAAAGAACCACAGAATTATTTATATAGGAAAGACCCTTAGGATCATTGAGTTTAACTGTAAACCTACCAGTGCCAAAGCCATCACTAAACCATGTCCCAAAGTGCCATGGCTACTCTTTTTTTTAATACCACCAGAGACAGTGACTCAACCACTTCACTGGGCAGCCTGTTCCAACGTTTGATAACATTTTTGGTGAAGAAATTTTTCTAATATCTGATCTAAACCTCCTCTGGCACAACGTGAGACCATTCCCTCTTGTTATATAATCATAGGTGCATAGAATAACTTGGGTTGGAAAGGACATTAAAGATCATCTAGTTCCAAACCCTGCCACGGGCAGGGACATCTTCCCCTTGATCAAAATCCCATCCAACCTGGCCTTGGACACTAACAAGGATGGGGCATCCACATCTTCTCAGACAACCTGTTCCAGTGTCTCACCATCTTCACAGTGAAGAATCATCCTGTCACTCGTTGGAAAAAGAGACCAAGTTCATTGTATGGAGTGACATGATCTCCCCTGAGCCTCCTTTTCTCTGGACTAAACAACCCCAGCTCCCATAGCATCTCCTCATGAGATTTGTGCTCCAAACACTTCACCAGCTTTGTTGCCCTTCTCTGAAGACACTCCAGCACCTCAATGCATTTCTGGTAGTGAGGGGCCGGAAACTGAACAGAGGACTTGAAGTGTTGCCAGGTTGCACAGGGTGGGGGAATGCTTCACAGTACAGGGGGATGAGATGATCACTGCCCTGCTCCTGCTGGCCACACTATTGCTGATACAGGCCAGGATGCCTTTAGCCTTCTTAGCCACCTGGGCACTCACTGGATCATGTTCAGCCACTGTCAACGAGTACCCCCAGGTCCTCCACGGATGGATGGCTCCATTCATGACACTCCAAGCAGTGAAATGTGCTCTAAGCCAGCTGTCACACTGGCTAATACTGAGAGAGCTGTGTTTCTTGGCGAGCGGTGACAACCTACATGTAGCCATGTGACTGACAATCGTGTACTGAACTGACTCAAGTCTATTTAGTGCATAAAATATGGAAGAACAGAAAGAAAATTTTCAAAAGTTTCAAAGTTCTATCATTCTGTCTTAAGCTACAGTTTCTCTGCTAATCCTGGTCAAAATATGTTTGGATGCCAGTTAATCCATCAGTAACACTTGGGCATCATACAGCTCTATCATTGCTTCTTAGTCTTTGAACTGCAAGCCAGGCTTTAGAGAATTATCAAGTGTAAGTGTCTTACATTCCTGAAATAAAAGAAACATGAGATAAACCTGCACCTGTAACTTTTCAATTTATTTTCCTCTGTTGTCTCAGGTCTTAAAGAAAGGAGAGGGGAGACTTTTCTTTGATTGAGTTTTGCTATAGCAGTTGAGAATGTTTAAGAAAATCTAACTCCTGGGGAGATAAAAACATACTGTTCACAGACCTTGCAAGGACATAATTACAATTCCTTCCTGCTGCTTTAAAATATGCACACCTTCTACTTCATGGCTGCAGATCAGACATAGAAATGGGCACATTTGAAAGTGAGAGTAGTGGGAAATGCTCTCATTCTGTGCACATTTGCTTTCATCCTTACCTGTTGCTTGTCACTCTTGCTGGAAACACTAAACCCCAGAAGAGTGCAGCTTTTTTGCCCTGGAGCTTGAAGCTTAAGATTATTTTTTATTTCTGAGTTTTACTTTCAGTTTAACTTGAGATGTGTTTAACACTCTTTTGTCTAACTCCACATTTTTATATCAAATTAGATTCTTGATGGTTTTCTAGTTATTCTAAGTGGTGTTTTTAAACAATAGTTTCTAAAGAGCCCCACAAACAGAGTGGCATACTCTTTAGAGTTTATGCAAAGTTCTCTCCAAGAAGAGAGGGACTTTTATGTTATTTTAATTCATTGTCTCAGCAGTATCTTCCTTGTTGAACAACAAAACAACTTTCTTGAATCTCTTACCCTGAGGCAAGGACAAAAAAAAAGCTGGTTAGACTATGGGATTCAGGTGTCACTGTGCCAGCAGAGCTTAGCAGAGCAGACCGTGGCTGATGAAATGCTCCTTTATGCAAGGAGGATTTCAAGCCACATGAAACATTTCTCCTTCTGTTACAAAAGCTTATCAAGTTCCAGAGGCTTTAAAAAGTCCACATGGGAAATTCAATTCATAGAGGCGGTTTAATCAATGTTAGAAAAGATTCCGAAACAGTGAAAACCTATCCAAGTGAACAATATCCTGAGCGGAACAATGAAGGAAACTAAGTATCTGTGGACCTGTCTGGGGCAGAGCTGAAGGTCAGGATTCCTTTGCTTTTGTGGTTGTTTACACTATTTACATAATGTAGTTATGAATGCAGTGATCCAGGCACAATTTCCAAATAAATAGCAAAGAAAACTGAGGGCTAACTGAAGGTTAGGTGTTTAAAACAGTAAAATGGATCATCATTACATTCAAAATCTAGATCATAGTTAATCCATCATAACTGATACTCTGGTCACAGAAAAGTAAATTTAATCAACAATTTATTCTGGTCTCTTCATTGGACAAACAGTGTCAGAGAGACTGACGGAGTTCTACTATTAAAAACCACATACAAATTGTAGGGAAACTGTGCTAAACAAAAGAGAACTTGGACATTAACAATGAAGTTAACACCAGAAAAACAACCTAAATCCAGCGCAGTAATTTTCTATTAATTGATTAACTGTTAAAATAAATAGATATTTTTGAATTGTTGCTAAATAGAATGAAAGGAATTGTGATAGGATTTCATACCACAATAAAATTGCAAATGGAGAGAAGATACAGCATTTTATCGTATATGGAGTCCAGAAGAGTATCGATAGGTGTTTAAATCATCTGCAGGAAGATCAATACATATTATGAGAGATGCATAGTTTATCATTCCTCTTGACCAACAGAAGCAATGAAATACACAACAGATAGGTGTAAACATTGAAATACTACTCTTTGAGGGCGTAAATATGCCTCTTGAAAAAGGAAGAGGTTCCCATTTAAAAATGAAGTATCAGAAGTAAATCCATTCACTGCAGTGAGTCTATTTGAAGGAAATTGTGTCTTTTAAACTGGGAGAGGAAGCCTCATCTAAACAAAAAGATGAGGCTACCAAAAGAGAGTGCCATGGAAGCCTGTATATATGGTATTTCACCTAGCTAGTATAAAGTTGGACCAAACATCAATCTCTGGTATAAAATGGCCCATTGGAGTGACACTAATGAAAGTATCCTAGAGCTATTCCCTCCCTAAGCCTCAGGAGAATCCCTTTTACTTATCTCCAAACGCTTATAACTCCATTTGAGCATTAACAAGAATAAAACAAGGATTTGTGCAAACCAATTATCCAGAATTTGTGTTGATTTTTTAAATTGTACTAACCATTCTGTTCCCTACTTTTGATCATTACATAAAGATTTAAAGAATAAAAAGCAAGCAACCAAAACCAATGAGCAAAGTCCTTGTGGGTGAGTTTTAGCTATGAATGTGATGAGTGTTTTGAAGTTTCATATGAAGGCTTAAGAGCACAAGACATCATTAAGTCAAATGGATGTTGTCTTGGTGAGGTCAAGGGAAACTGCCATAAAGTGTTTGAATATAGGTGGATTTAATCAGAGAGAGAAAAGAGTCCATGCCACCTTGCACAGCTGACTTCCTGGTGGTGAGAGAGAAATCCTCTATGAGGTCTGTATGGCAGCATGGAGTATGTGCCAACAGGAGCACCAGCTCCTAGGAAAGCTCTCCCTAAACTGGAAGGGGGTAAAGCAGAGCAGTGCAAGGCTGTGGCTGCAGCAGCCCTGCTGGAAAGGGAGCTGCCTCAACCAGCGCTCAGAGCTGCCTTAGCCCGTGCAGGTGTCACACACGATGACACAGCGCAGACACTGCCACAACACCTGAGCCTTTCGGTTCAGAAGCTCAGAGACAACCTTTAGCCCCACTTCATTTCCACAACCTGAAGCACATAAAGTAGGAGCGGTAACCATTCCAGCCGACTTGGGCACAACCTCTTTGACCCACAGAGGACAGCAAGCATCCCCAGGAAACAACTTGCTCACACATAAGAGCTGAATGCCCTCTGAAGCTCACTCTCTCACTCGTTTTCCCTCTTCCTCCTCCTTAGCCTGTCTAACAAAGATCCCTAGCTGAGATGGGATAAATGTGCAACTTAGATTTTAATACTGAATCTGGGAAAGAACTTCCATACTGTTTACTTTCAGTCATGGAGTAGGGAGGTGATTCTTCCTAATTTTCGAAAAACTCTGGGCCATAGGCTGAAAGTACACACTGAGAAATGCTGTTCTACCAGTGCAGCAAGCAAACTGCCTTTAAGTGCCTTTATCAGGCAGCAGCAGCTACTGTCATCACCCATTTAAAAAAAAAAAAAAATCCTAACATGTATGTTATTTAATGAGTAGCCATGCACCTTGTGCTGACTGTATATCACTGATCAAAAAATGGATGTTAGTTTTTCCCTGAAGAAAGCAATATAGCGGGACATAAAATTAATACTGAACGTCAGTGCATATGAGTAATAGATTTTAATGTTTTTAGCTCCTCGGGGGGGGGGGGAATCAATTTCTGAGTAAAAATTTGATACTTTTACACAAAGCTCATTCCTACAAAAAACACTCAAACATTTTAAACTAAAAATGAAAACCAGCAATAACTTTTTCACCTAAATTGGCCTAAAATCTTATTTTAGACTTTTTTTCTGAATTCTTTCTTATAACTTTGATATAACAAAGACCCAATATCCCTCTGATCAGATGAGCTATAAATAAATTACTGAATAGCAGTGCACAATATTTTATTTCTTTAATGTACTGCCTAAATGCAAAAGATGCAGGTGTGGGTTTAAGGACAACTTCAATAAAAAAAGCTACAGATATAGTGCCAATTTACACTTGGAAAATAAATGGCTTGGCAGATGAGAATGTGCCCTGGTAGTACATCCTTCCACTACAGCTTCCCTCTCTTTATCTTTTGTTTGAGTTGCATCTATCCAGTTCAGCTCTTTCCTGCTCTCTAACTTAGGTATTCATAACATGCCTATCATCTTCATATCTAAACTCCTCAGATCAGGAGCTTTGTCCCACAGGGCATCTAATCCAGCAAAGTCATACAAGTAGGCAACTTCTGCATCACTGTAACAAAGCCAAGCAGTCTGTTGACTGTGACCACTGGCATAAAGGAGACAGCAGAGAGGTGGGGGGCAATGGAGAACAAGGAGAACTGAACAGGAAATACAAGGAGGCAAGTGAAATCCACCTCCCAGAAACATAAGGAAGGAGACACTAGGCCCTGGAGGCTAAAGTGTTCAGGTTTGAAGCAAGAAAGCCAGAGCCAAAGAGTTATTCTCAGAGATGATGCCTTGGAAAATCTCTGTAAAGCAGGTGTTGAATCTAGTCAACAAAAGGCTTTGATAATTAAAGAAAATGTTTCAAAATTCTTATTGTTTTCCTCACTGAGCAGCTGGCAATCGTTGTCAACAAAACTTTCCAGATACTTTTCTGTCCAATTTCTGTTGGAGAAGGACTAAGGGCCAAATGAGCTATTCTTATCCTCTTCCTTTCTTTCCCAATTATAAACACGGATAAAAGGTCACTGGGAAAATACATGTATAACTGGCATATTTGATTGATGTGTAAATACATGGTTTGTGATTATCTGTTCAAGAGCACAAGTAGCTTTTCATCCTGTTCAGCAGTTAAAAATGCACTGAGGGCTGAGACAAAGACCTTGTAGGGAAGAAACAGAGGAAACATTAGCACAGTATAAGATTTTAAAAAACAAGATAACAATCCTGAAACACAACATAAAATCTGATCAACTGTAATGTCAGACTATGTATCCTTCAAAACAAATTTCTTTTGAGAGCTTTGGTTTCATAAAGTCTTTAGAGAACAACGTGACTTAGCAAGCAGGGCTCCTCCATCCTCAGCTTCCATGTAAACAGCTGGTTACAGCACAGTTATAGGAAGCATCTGATCAGCTTTCTTCCCATATGATTACATAATTAAATGTGCCATGTCAAGTGCTTTTCTTTTCTCATGTGAAATTTTCTCAGGAGGGAAGAGGGAGTTTTTTGTTTAGAGGGTATTGAAGCAGTAACCTGTTTTACAGAACACTTCCCTTTTTTTCCTGAAAAATCTGAGTCCTTCCTCACCTCCTCTTCCTCCCTCAAAATCTTCTGTGTAAAAATAGCTGAATAACAGTTCCGTCCACCTACAGCATTCAGAGACATGTTCATTGAAACAGCACCTACAACAGGAAGAATGGCTTGCAATGGTCAAGCTTAATATAGCCAGCAGGCTAAGTGGTAGCAAAGGGGGACACTTTGTATTTACAGTAACAGAGCTGTCTGTCATATATTAGATTGAAACTGATTATTACTCATCCGTTAAAGACAGTATATAATCTGTTCAGTCCTTGCCCCTAGATATCTAAATACATCAGAGTTCTTTCCTGGTAAGACAGAAATGAGCACAGTGATAGTAACAAACCCAGTGACTAATCTAAATTTAATCAAAACCTTCCCCTCAGCTATCAAGGTAGTAGGAAATAACAGAATGAGTCACGTGCTTCCCCAGTGAAGGACAGTGACCAGCACTTGTTTTCCTGGAGGAAATGTCGTCACAACATGAGAAAAACTCCACATATACAGTTAGCAAACACAGCAAAAACTTGACAGCACTGCTTTTTTAGTTGGTTTAATTTTTTAAGGAAATGATCAAAATACAGATAGTTGAGTATGCAAATGATAAAAATTGTGTCAAATAGCAGATCTCCTGAATTTATGAATATACTCAAAGATCTGATTTAAACTGATATTATTCCCAGATTGTGACTCTTGGAAGCAAAATAGGAAAGTCAATACTCATAAGCTGTATTTTTAATGCTGTTCTTTATGGATATTTCCTTGACTCAGTGCTGTTCCAGCTGTAATGAACTAGATAAGACTTGTGCAGAGTGGTAACGTGTTTTATTCAAAATGGAAAAATAGGTCACTGGGTGAAGAACTTCTGCACAAAAGCATCTATACTTTGAGGTGCACCAGTTGATTAAAAAAACCCCATTACTTGACCATGCAAACATTCAGCTCCCTGCAAAATCATCTCAAAATAACCTTTTTCGTGTGGCCTTCATTTTAATAATAGCTCTGCAAACTTCCCTTTACTTTAAAGTGCACATACCTCACTATTACACAACCCTTTGACAGTACGTGTATTTAAACTGTACTGCACAATACTTCACTACAAAGCCATAGTATCAGGCACATCCATTTGTTTCTGGTAGCCCAGCTCTAAAGAACCACTTGTAGAAATCTTTATGACTCCTTCAATATCCATTTTTCTCAGACCTTGACTCAGTTACATTTGGACACATCAGGTCTGCAGTAGATGTGCCAGAAGATCAAGTTACAATACTGCAAGGGAGTCTCAAAATATATTTCATGAACTTCATCAGTACTTACATTAACTTCACTCTTTGAAAAACCCACTGAACTATAAAGAGTCATTCATTGCTGTAGATTTCTTGTCCATTGTCTATGAAAACACTGGGTTCAGTAGGACAAGTAATTTTTCTTCCATTTGAAAGGCAGGGTTTATACAGATCTTTCACCTTGGTAAATTACCTAGGCTGTATCACATGAATAAAAACATGTTTCAGGCATTTGCAATATTGTAAAAAATACCAAAAGTTTCTGACAGTTTCCATTTTTAAGATAGCTTTTTTAAAAAAAAAATATATAATTTATCTTATTATCTATGAATTCATATATAAATTATATTACTGTTAGGAAGTACTTATTTCTTCTAAAATTTGGGAATGGTGGGTCTGAGTAAAATTTATACAGATTTTTATAAATTTAACAGCACTCAGCCAGTACTTATCTGCAAAAAATTATAAACTTATACTGATGCATTGATGTAGATTTTAGGATCCCAAAGTCTAGGATGACACATCTACATATTGTCCTTCCTTTCCAGCCTTTGATCTCTGCAGCAGCTGGCAGTTATGCAAGCAACAGACAGCTGAAAAATTCTGTGAAATCTTCTGGGACATGGATAGTTGAGTACACAACTAATTCTACTCAAAGCTGAAGCTTCCATATTAAATCCATGCCACCATTTTTTCTGATTCAGTTAACATTTTCCATAGATTTTACCCAGTTTCAGACAAATGTCCCTGGAAAGCAGGATAATTCTGAAGATACCCCTGTATGAAAGACAATGTTTAAGTAGTGGGATCCTAAGCTAGTGCTAGCTTTTTAGCACGGAGATGACTCCATTTTCTCATTCTGCAGTATCACTCTAATACTATCATTAGATACCTGTGTTTTAGTACTGCACTCACCATACAGGATTTTGTTTCTCTATGAGTTGAGGAGAATGACCACAAAAAGAAAATGTCATCCATGTATTTATTAAGGTCAGATAAATTTCAGTAACAACCTTTTCTTCCTGTTTTTTTAATGTCCAAGAGAATATTATAAAGAATTTGCTCATGTACTGAATGAAATTTTTAAAAAAAGCCTAATGTGCTGAAAATCTCTACAGTGAGGTGCAGGGCTATTTGCTTGCTCTTCTCATCTGCCCATTGGACTGGGAATGTATCCTGCAAATGTCTGTGCAAGTAGATCTTCAAATATTAGTCCATAGGCACTTCTGCATTCCATGTTGACGTGTTTGATTGTTTTTACATGCTTTAGGCCAAAAATATAAACTTCTTCCCTACTAAGCACTGTGTAGCTCTAAGCAAATGTTCTTTAACCCTGTCTCTAACATACAAACTAACCAAAACTTCACAGAATTCCTGTGGTTTTCCTTACAGTTAACTTGAATGGGTGAAATATAAATCTTCATCTAAGCTTTTCCCTGAATATAGTTTTTTTTTCTTATTTTTTTCTAACAGGAACCCTCTTTCCTCTTTCATCTTCTTTACTACTCAGTAACACTACAGGTCATCTTTTTCTAATACCTACTTGACTACATATCAGACTGAGTTAGAAAGGAGATTTCTGCTTTTCTAGTATCTTGTTAAAAATTCAAGTCCTACCATCCTATTATATAGCTCATTAACTCACATTTCTTATTCTTCAACTGTATACATTTGGCATCATTAAAATTTGGCATTACCAAGTGCAATCACCATTCTGATAACCACATGGTGTCTCCAGAGTCTGGAGACAGCTACATGAAAGGTCAGGAATTACTTATCTGTGGACATCCTACCAAATAACAGTCTCTTCAGAGTCTTCCTTTTTTAAACATTTTTCTTTCTCTTTTTTCCAGTTCAAAATACTAGCCCAGGGAAAGAGCAATGGCTGCAACTTCCAGAGAGGTATTTGATGAAAGAATAATAAAATTCGTGGCTCACTAAAAACCGTGCAGTTCAGAGTTGTACAGTAATGTTATCTTTATACCTTCAACAAAGTTTTAAGCCATCTAATCTCTTTTGGCAATTAGATTCTAGACAAATATAAAGTAGGTTTTCCAAAGAAAAAAGATTTTTTTCTTAGTAATCTAATTTTGTGTAGAAGAGGTTAACTGTACTGTGACAGGGAGTCATAATTATTGATAACACAGCCCAGCAGGGCTGACAGTGGTGCTTGCAAAGATCCACTGATGTGAAGAAGGCAGATAGGCCCTGATTTCATTTAGGACACATGTGTAAAAACAAATTCATTACTTTTTTTTCCCCTTACATATATTTTGTAGGATGGATTATTTTCTACTATTTAAAACTAGTTAGTGTAATGGATCAATATATTCTTTAAAGGTACCTAACTTACAGTGTCAGACAGACTTATGTGATAACAAAAATGATTGACAGGGAAGTGATATAACCAGAAAAGATAACATATTGAATAAGATGTAGTAACTTATGTAATGCTGTGATTTAAACTGAGTTAAAGCCATCTGTCATTTGCCCTCCCAGCCACAGAATCCAACATCTCATAAAGTGAGAAACAAGGAGTGTTTAATAATCCAGACCCTCTTAATGACTGACTCAGCAAGCCACAATATGATTCACCTGTAAGAAATGCAGAACAATTTTAAATAGGTTGTTAATTAAAAGCTAAGGACCTAAAGTTACGTGCATCGAATTTCACCAGCACTTAGTATTAAGATAACTCTGAAGTGGTGTTACTTAATTGAAAATGTGGCAACAGAATTTACAAATAAACCCCTGACACTACCACAGTGGGAAAGATAACAGAACGTTCCCAAAAAACCTGAAAATTGCAGTAGACAATGAAGAATAGAAAAAAAACAAAACAAAACAAAAAAAAAAAACCAAACCAAAACAAAAAAAACCCTCAAACCCAAAACCAATAAAAAACCAAAAAACAAAACAAAACAAAAAAAAAAAAAAAAACCCAAACCAAAACAAAACAAATTGATAATTGAAAAGGGTATGTTCCTAACTAGTCAAAGAAAGGACCTACTGGTTTAGAAACAGCCAAATAAGAGTCAGACGTGACATTCCTCAGAAGTAACACAACAATTTAAACATTGCACATGGTAGCAGGTGGGCCATCCCAACAGATTGCCCAGGGAGGTCAGGGAGTCTCCGTCATTGGAGATCTTCAATATCTGTCTGGACATGGCCCTGGGCTACTGGTGCCAGGTGGTCCTGCTTGAGCAGATGGGTTGAACCAGATGACCTACAGAGGTCCCTTCTGACATCACTCATTCTTGTGACTCCCTTAAATGAGGGGATACAGTTCCCCCCTCAAAAAAGTTGAAGAAGGTACATGACACTTACCAGCAGCAAAGTGATAAACACATTTATATTTTGGCTAAACTGACAAAAGTCCCTGCAAGCCTGAACATGCCTGTTTCATCTCTACCCTACTAAATTTAGAAAGTCTCCTTATGTACATAAAGCTGTGCTGTTGACAGCACATTACTTCTAACTTCTTTAACATATTGTACTTCTCAAGGCTACATGACCATGTTTATGTAGCCTCAATACCATTTTTCATGGGACTTGCAGAGGTCTTTCCACTGTCCTCCCCATGCCACTTACTGCACTGATCGCACCTCAAGATTTTCCAAGTGATGAGGTCATTTTTGGAGTGAATGTGATCAAATGGTCAATCTGTCTGCTGAGGCAGACTTACATAAATCAAAAAGACCCAAGGCCAATATCAATAAATATATGTAAACAAAAAAGAAAATATTAGAGCCTGATAGATACCTCTCAGGTTAGCTATACATTCATTTTCATTACAAACTGAGGAACACTGGGTAGGCACTCACCAAGGACAGCATGACAGATGATGGCTCATCACAGTTAGAAAACTAGGAGAAGTGGAAACAACACAGTTCCAATATCACAGGATGAAACTACCACGTTACATCTTTACAGCCATTTTTCCTGCAAGATCTAACTTGATTCAATATCCTAGTGAAATTCTATACAGTATATATAAGTATTTATTTAATTACTGGATCTCAGACTGATCCCGAGAAGCAGGACACTACAAAAGTTTTTTCTTGTAATTAATAAGTTGGGTAGTGTTGGTTCAGCTCATTCCCGCAGAGACGTCATACTTCTCATCTTCAGGCCAATGAAATGTCATAAATTATATCCAGAACCAGAGATACCACAACCACCATCTGGTTACCACTCCAAATGCTGTTTTTCTTTCTTTGTGTATGTCATTAGCTGTTGAAGTTGTTTTCCTTAGGACTGAAGGGTGGAAATTAAGTTGGTTTAAAATAAGAGAGTATGGTTTGGTTTTTAAAATCAGCATTGTAACCTTGAACTAAATACTAGTCAAAGATAGTTCACAAATACTACATACACTTTCTCTGGTTATGGTCATTCATTGTGTATTTCACAATAATCAACTGCCACAACTTTTGGACATTGTTACTGAATTTTCATCCCTATTTCTCATTCAAAAGGCTATTCACCAAAATGAAAACTCACACTTTGGTAGTCAATATAACGTTCTTTGGCCATAGTTCATTTAACTGGGGAAGATTCATATTGCAAAGCCAATCAGTCTGGTGGGCTCCGTTTCAAACCTGAACACAGCAAATGATACACCTATGTCCCCAAGAATCAGAGTATTTTTATTGTTGTTTAGTCCTTGTGTTTCAAAGAACACTGCATTTTGAACTGCAATCTAGGAATTATTGCATAATTACTTTTACTATAAACCAGACCATTAAGATGGAGTTCTGCAGGTCAGCGAAATCCTTAAGTAAGGAGTATAACAAAGGATGCAATTTTGCATACTTAGACCGATCAATCATGAAGTGGGAGAAAGTCCTTTTGCAACTGAGTATAACACCTGCAGAAATGAACTATTCCAGTGAGGAGGCTCTTCAGACAGCCACAGCAACAAAAGCCAGCTCTCCCATTTCTGGGATGAGTGAGGTAATCACTAGGCTGTAATAGGATAGATTGATTACTTCTTTTTCCTTTCCAAAATAAGGACAGAAGGTCAAAGTTTTTCAAGGAAAAGTCATGGTGTTAAGTGTCCTCCAGACATAAGTCTGGCCCTTTGGGGGACATAAGAGAAATGTCTAGTTTCTGGATCTAAGGCAGGAGCTGTACAACAAAATGCTGCAAATAGACCATGATGATGCAAGAAATCTGGACTCTGGGGCCGCCAACATAAGAAGGACATGAACTAGCTGGGTCCAAGGGGAGGGCTGCAAAGATAACCAGAGACTGGAGCATGTGTCCTGTGAAGACAGGCTGAGAGAGCTGGGGTTATTCAGACTGGAGGTGAGAAGGCCCTGAGGAGACCTTACAGCACCTTCCACTGCCTAACAGAGCTACAAGAGAGCTGAGTCTTTCACAAATGCATGCCGTGAAAGGAGGAGAGGCTTTAAACTGAAAGAGGATAGATTTATATTAAATAAGAGGAAGAAATCCTTTACTGTGAGGGTAGTGAAACACTGGAATATGTTGCCCAGAGAAGTTGTGGATTACCCATTCCTGGAAGAGTTCAAAGCAAGGTTGGATGGGCTTTGAAGCCAACCAAGGCTCCCTGGTCTAGTGGGAGGAGTCCTGATCTGTGGTTGGGGGTTGGAACTAAATGATTTGTAAGGTCCTTTTCAACCCCAAACTCTCCATGATTCCGTAATTCTGTGATTACGTGATGCTCAAAATAGCACAAGAGAAAAATTCCCTTATTAATAACAGCTGTCACCTGCCTAGAAATTATGAGGATTTAATACAAACAGAAAGCTGCTACATGTAAAACATGTTTGAGCGCACCAGAAAAACCCTACAGTGCTCCATGGTGGAATGAACAATGGACTAACTGAGCCCAGAAAAAAAAAAAAGAGTAATAGGAGGCTGGAAATTGAAAAATAAAAATTAGCCAAGCAGAACAGTGCAAATTTCAGAGTTAAAACAAAGTATAAAGATTCACGAGGACTGGGCAGAGAAGTCAAACTTACTCCCAGCTCTGGAGTGACCTAAAGTGCATGGTGGGAGAGGAGGTGAAGAAGTCTCCAAGGCATTAGGCAGCTGCTGTTATAGTTTCATGTTACTGGACTGCTTGATGATCACGTTTATTGGCACTAAGACAATGGAGGGATCTTAGAACCTCTGTGGAGCTTAGAACATGGTACCCATGCAAAAAGCAGCTGCAGCCTCTGTCAAATATTACAGAGAAATTGGAAAGTTACATTTAGAGGAGTATCATTGAAGTGCCAGTGGCTCTTTGTTTTTAACCACTACAGCTTGATTTCTGGTGACACCGATGTGTGCAACAGAGAGATCATATGCCTTTGCTCGGGGATAGCCCAGCTCCCCACCTTCCCAAAAGCAGACTTGACCTGGACAGAGGTGCCTGAGGGAGTCCACAGAAGGGCGAGGGACTGAGAAGCGTGTACAATGAGCATTCAAGCACTTGAGCACATTGTCAGTGTCTTCTTGTTTCTTACCAAAATAGATGTACTTAAATCAGAGTCAGCTGCAGAAAACAAAATGCCTACCCACCCCTGAAGGGTGGCAGATAGTACAGGGGAATGAACGCTTCTGAAGCTTTTCTCAAATGAGTCTCAAATCCACTTTGATGGCACCACTTCCAGGAAGGTGTTGAAGCCATTCACTTTCAGAACTGCTCACAGAATATCACTTTTCTACTCTGTACATGCAAGAAGTTCATCAAACATGCCCAGTAACAACTGTTGAGGCAGTTTTGTGATGCAGGATCTGTCCCCTGCGAGCAGGACTGAAGCTACTGACTCAATTTATATAAACTACCATGCAGTCTTCAGATGGTAATAAATTAAGGTGACAGCCTCCAGCCAAAGGCTGGGTATTATTACAAACCCCCTGAGCAACTCAGAGAGTGTGTGGCTTTTGAGACCCTAAATCAAATCTGTAACATTTTGTGAAGATAGGTTGTGGCATTTTGTATTTTGTATTGTGTCAAAAAAGAAAAGGCAGCAGCTTTTAGAAAGTGTTTTGGGGTGGAGAAAGTGTCAACCGGTACGTTAAATTTAGCTGAGCATAACACATTACTCTTAATATGCATTCAACAACACACACAGTAATGACTGAGAATGCTGCAAATACTGAATGTAAACTATTGCTAATGTGTTTTACAGATCCGCACCACGGAGCATATTCAGTCATGTTTCAAATTTCAGTTGACAGATTGACAGATACCAATTGACAGAACACACTGTAGTGGAATTTTTGACACTGGTTTTATCTATAGTAGAGTGCAGATGCACGACCAGAGTAGGACACATTTCCATGAAAAATTAGTCATAGGAAGTGGTGCATTACTGTGTTTCAGCAACACTGGTTGTGTGGAAAATTAAGGATGATGAAGGTACGGTTTTCGCTGCAGATTCATAAAATGTTCCTTCATATGCTGCAAGGAGTAATTAAAGAAAAATACTGATATGAACTAATAAGCTGAAATACTTCATTTACATAATCAATTTCTATCTGGAAAATCAATGTGATGAAAGCAGAAAAGTCAAAGGTATGATTATACCTCAGCTCTTAAAGGTACGTGATTCTTTTTAAATTGCAAAGAAGTCAGTCTGAGACCTTATGGCTTCTCCTGCTGAAACGTAATGACAAAAGGAAAGTTCCATAGTGAATTTGAATAGGAATACGGCAGTCCTTTAAAATTCTTTTCCTTCACTGAAGATATACAGATACATATATTTATATATATGCATACTTATGTGCAGATAAATATATATATATATATAGGCATACTTGTGGATGCATACCTGGACAAAAGTCCTAAGAGCAGGAGTTTACAACATAAACTTCAGCATGACTTAGGTTGGACAGAGTCCGGAAATGCTTGATTTTTAGTAACAGTCAGCACATCATAACAGCATAAAGTGCTAAAATATGATTGCAAGAACTGCTACTCAAAATTTTGCATGCCATATGGATTCTTCTTCTTTTCTAGATGACTCATATTCATATTTGTTAACAAATTCTCGGAAACAAGTGCCACGGGAATGAATCAAAAGACTAACTCATGAAGGATGATTTTAGAAGTAGAATAAATAGATATAGGCATGCACAGGACATGCAGTTCTCAAGAACGTTCACACAGAAATACCACAAATATTGTGAAACCAAAGGCTTTTTGGTTTGTATGAAAATTAATCTCTAAAAATAGAAATTCAGATAGAACTAAATATACCTACATTGCTTTAATAGTTATTTCAGCAGATTGAAAATATTAATTACTAAAAATATTTTGAAATTGAATTATAGTATCACTGCATTATCAATAGAATGATATTACTTCCAAAAGAAACTAGATTTCTTGTTATTTGATTTTAATTAAATCACATTTAATTAAAAATCATTCTATCACCCATACTTGCCTAATTGCCTAGATCTCCTGTGGCTGCCAGTGACAGTCTACAGCTACACAAGGGAATCAGTTCATACAACAATGCATACTAATGAAGCAACTCATGCAGCATTCTCTGCCAGGACGGGAGCAAATACATAAATGTTATTGCCTTAATTGTGCAGATCACTGGGAATTATGACAGGATTTTTTTTCTGTACGATTAATATATACTTTAGGATTCAGCCGTACAGCGTGCCCCATCAATGTGTTAATTCCTTGCTGCATGTTTAATCCCTTCTCATTGACAGAAAGCCAAAGGCTTCTAAGTTTCTTGCTCTCCTATAATATTTCCTTCTTTTCTTTTGCCCCTATTTTCTCTTTACAGAGAACAATTTAGCATACTCTAAATATCTTTCAGTTCAGGGGCAATTATAAATGTTGTTTTGAAGCAATGAGTTTCCTTGAATCATCCTGAAGAAAACAGAGAAGATACACAGCTAGACACCCTGAGCATTCTGTAAAAGATCTTAACAATTAATTTACTCTCTGACAAGGAGATGATTCATTTACTACACCTCTGTTCCTTATTGCTCTATGCACTTTCACTTCTGGCAGTTTCATATGATAAGGTGGCATCTTGTTTGTTATATATTGAGTATTAAGTACCACCGAAAAATCCCCAAACACCTATCAACAAACGTTTCAGCTAAATGACCTTTTTCAGATTTCCAGCTCCAGCATGTTCTCACTCAGGTGCTAGATATAAAGCAGTTTAAGGAGATGGTACTTAATTCTATGAAAAACAAAACTTTTTTAAAAGAAAACATAGTTCTTCATGCAGTTTCTTCGGAAAATGTCTGGTTCTAAACTGTGCACAAGGCAAGAAACAACAGAAATGTCTCTAGCAGCAGCTTGTTGTTCAAAGATGAAAAAGAAACTTAATGCTTTAAACTAATGTTTTGACAGATTCATTCCTCATGGTAGTCTCAGTTAAGACATAACAGTTCCTACTGTGTAGAGCTAAGGTAGCAGAGCAGGGGTGGCTGAAGTGTGAACAGCAGACCTAAACCAGACCATAAAGCATTTTTCCAGATGTTCTCTGTGCATGCTGCTGGCCAGCCAGTCAGGTCACACTATCAGGTTACTACCCCAGAGATGAAGCTCATGTATAGTGATTCCAGACAGTCTTTAACTCATCTCTGTTGGAAAATAAGAGCAGTCTTCCTTCTGCTTCTGAAGGTTGTCGGGAAGGTCCTATTGTCTGTAAGGGCTGTCTGTAAAAGGGCATAGTGATCAGACCGAAGCAGAAGTTGGCCCAGACCTCAGCTCCTGTTTTTGTTGCTGCTCAAGCCAGAAAGACAAAGACAATCTTTGTTTTCCTCCTGCTCAAAACCTGAAGTAGGAGTGGGGAGGAAACGCAGGTGTCTTCATACAGCCTATCTGCACTCAATAGATTTAGCTTGGCCTATACAAACACAAGGGCCAGCCTTGTAATGTTAAGGGAAGTTAAGAGTGATCACCTCCTCCAGCCACTCTGGCTCAAGCCCCCTCCTGCTCAGCTGCTGGAGTCCAGCCCAGTATCCCAGAGACCTGGGGTCTTGCCAGGCTAAAGACTGTGGCTTCTGCTGTCTCCTTTTGTGGGTTCAGCCAGCAGTGAAGCTGAGTACATAATCTGGACAGAAGACACAGCCACAGTCACACAGAGAGCCACAGACGAGGCACAGCCTCCAGCAGTCCCACATTCAGGACTCACACCAGGCACAGGCACAGGCACACACATCCCCTCCTCTTCCTGGGCAGGCAGAGGCGGAAGGTCACAAGTGCAGCACACACCCCACAGTCCCCAGGTTCACGAGCGCGCACACACACTGGCAGATCCCCCGAGCACCAGCATGGCCCCGCTGCCCACCCTGCACCCCTGCCCAGATTCCGACCCCCTTAGTCACCCCATGGGTCCCTGACACACGGGCTGGTCCCGCTGGGTGCTCACTGCACACACACTGAACTCACACACTTCTCCCACAGGCACCCAACAATGTCAGGTGCCCCCAAACCCAGCACAGACCCTTCACCTACCTGATACCTCTGCCCAGACCCAAGGCCCCTCTACTCTTCAGCTGGTCCAGCTTGGGGTTTATAGGGAAATACACACACACACCCCAGACACACAGTTTGGGGCAGGTACAGACACTCGCCCCCAGGAGCCAATATTCAGCACAAAGGCTGTGCTCTGCAGTCCTGATCAAGCTGCTGGCACAGAGCCCGTCACTTCCCTCTTTCATGCCTGCACTCCCATAGCTGGTTTTCAGGACACACACCATTCCCACCACAGTGGGTGAAATTTGAAATCCCCACTGGCTACATTACCTCATGATGAGACCCTACTGGCCCCAGTAGCTGGCTTCCTCTTTTTCTTTCTATCCCTTTTTATCCATTGAAAAAAATCCTTAACCAGATCCTTAAAGGAGTAGACACTCTGCATACCTTTACACAAAACAAGTGTGGTGCTTTTTCTGCCCAAAACAGATAAGATCTCATCTAAGCCTCCTTTTTCTCAAGCTAAACACCCCCAGCTCCCTCAGTCACTCCTCGTAAGACTTGTGCTCCAAACCCTTCATCAGCTTTGTTGCCTTTTCTGGACTCACCCCAGCACCTCACTGTTCTTGCAGTGAGCTGAACTTGGCACAGGACTCAAGAGAAGCCTCATCAGTGACCAGTGCAACGAGACAATCAGTGGCCTGGTCCTGCCTGCCACACCATTGCTGATAAAGGCCAGGATGCCATTGGCCTTCCTGTCCACCTGGGCACACGCTAAATCATGTTCAGCTGGGTGTCAACCAGCACCCCAGGTCTTTTTCCATCAGGCAGCTTTTCAGCTGTACATAGCAGTGACCAGAAATACCAAATAGCAGTAGTACGGCAAAAAATAGATGGTGCAGAGGCCTTAAAAACACAAATGTATTGGTTTGCATAACTTTATAAAGAAACTGAAATAACGCATATCTTGCTGCTGATAGCTTTTGAGTCATATTGTTAATATACTACTTTTTCTTATATAACAGAGTTGCAAGGCAATTCTTGTCTATTTCCCAACTGTTCTCTCTCTTAGCAGGAGAGCCTCTTCAGTAGGACACTCATAGATGAACAATATCAAGTTTTTATCTATTTAGAGAAAAAGTGTAATTAACAAAGAAATAAGTTGCATATCTTCTCCTGCCAACGCTGCCAGGGAACTGTACAATTATTGCCTTCTTGATTTGAGGTATGCACTTCATTTCAAAGTTTTATTTCTCAGTGCCTTTGATCAGCTCATCCTTGTAAAAATATATCCCATTTTAAAAGTCTCTCTGTGGGCTTGAGTGTTTTACTTTTTTTATACCAATTGCCCAGGGATTATAAAGGGCAGTAAGAAAACTAAAGCTAAAGAGCAAAAACTGTGACAATAAAAATAGCATACATACCATCTGCAGCATCACACAGTACAGCTAATTTATGGTACGATGTTGAAAGTCAGAACAAGGCTCAAATGTACTTGCCTAAACTTTTTCTCCTACACAGATTAATAGAGAATAATCAATCCAGTATACTGCTCTTTCAGTAGACTTAATGTACAGTGGATGAAGAGTAATTAAACTTTAACTTTCTAAATTGCCATTGTGCTATGATCTCCCTTTTTTGCCACCACCTATAAATTACATTATAATGAATTATTAAAAGGCTAAAGGAGGCAGAATTGAGATTAGAATATCAAAGTATGACAGCAGCAAACAAGGAGAGCTCTGCTTTCAAAGAAATTTTTATCCTACAAGTGCAGTAATGAAGAAAACATGATGTTTTGCTGGGAGCAGAGAACGAAGTTATACATGATTAAAATATTTCAAATGTATGCTAACAAGACAGATCCCCTTCTGGACTGCATAGCAGAACCAGATGAAGGACTTCAGACAGCACATCATGAGTTACTACACAAAAAGCAAAGAGCCAGCTTTAGTCATTACTGTACTACTACACCCCATAACTAGCAACCTAGATCAGATAATTAACGCATTTGAAAGCTCCCCATACTCTGTCATGCTCAACATCTCCTGTCCTCCTTTGCCTACACTTATTTTTGCCTAATTTTACTTAACGGATTTTAATATTCAAGTTAGTTTTCCAGTTTCCTCGCATCCTCTTTATAGTCAGTAGGAAAACGCAAGCTTCTACAGAATAATTTGGAAGAGGAGCCTAAATGGAGGAGTTCCAGATTTCCTTTGCGCAGATTAACTCTGCTGACCGGGGAGAGGCCAGTGGAATGATCCTAGATTAAGTGTGTAAAATTAAGCAGCTCAATCCAAGCTAGTCTGGCCTAAAACACCTATACATTGTTATTTTTAAAATGATAAAAGGCAAAATCCACTTTCAGTCTCTCTGCTCACAGAAACAGTTTTGCACTGGGAAGCAATCAATTGGCTTTGAATCATAGAGACCTAAGCTGGTCTCTAACAGGGCAAGGCCAGCAGCTGGCTCGTTTCTCCTTCAGCTGCCCAGGAGAATTCATCCAGCAGCTGATAGACCAAGGATTGCAATCTGATATGAAAAGATTTGGACAGGCAGAGCTGATTGAAATTGAATGCTGGCCGCCAAAGCATGGCAAGTTTTGTGTGAATAGTCCATGAGGAAGTGATGTGTGAGAGTGTGGGTGTTTTTATAGCAAAGACTGTAGCAGTAGAACTGAATGTTAAAACCATACTAAAAGATGAGGCGCTAACCTCCCCAAGAGGAAACCAAGAGGTCTGTCAAGAAAGAGAAGAGATTGTTTAGACTGGAGGTGTCAGAAGAAACAAACAACCTTCCTTTGTCTCCTCTGTTTGACCCCATAGTGTAGAATTCTCTGCTACTGAGGGTCACCAATGCAGGAAGTCTAGGCAGGCTCAAAACAACAGCACAACATCACGGGGAAAAAAGTCACCAAGAGCTATTAAATGCAAAGACAACCCTCAATTCATAAGTCCATCTGTCAGGAACAACTGGAAGTTGAGAGAATATTCTGGAAAATACCAAATGCTGACTTTCTTCATTTTCTTCCTTAGGCTGCTGTTGGTTAGCAGATACTCACATTGACCCAGTAGGGATACATTTTGTCTTTCTTGTCATAGTCATAAATACTCTTACCATGCTGGGGGGATCAGACCTGGTCTTACCTGGTACCCTGACATTCTAGAAAATATGTCACTGACTCTCTCTAGAGTGAACCCTGATAAGCATGGTGGGAAAACATGAGTGTTAGAAAGAAATGTCTTGCTTGACTGAGGTATTCCAAAGAGAATAGACGATGAAAAAATTGTTTCCTTCCATAGGCAAAGTTGGTAGAATGAAAAATCCAGTGAAGAGATCCGCAGAAAAGTATTTAATCTGTGTCTCTTAACACTGACTTTTTATAATCATAGTGGAGATAAAATCTCTGGATTCAGGACGAGCTACCTAACTTGTTCAATTTCCTGTTGTCACATTCTTCACCTGGCCATCTAGAATGTTTCAAGAAGTAAAAGCTCAAACATTCCAAAGAACTACCAAAACTCCCAAAGGATTCCCTTATTTGTTAGCCTTCAACTATTCTAGATTTTCTTATAAAGTAGCACAACAAAACATAAGAAAATCCTTTCATCCTTCTCTATTCAGCAAGCATTCTGCTATGCACAAGTGTTTTAGAGATTTGCAAAGCAAGGATGAATGGTTGAATCAGGGTTCAAGCTGACACACTTCCTTATAAATCAGAGTTTTACATAAGCTCTGAGATTTAGAGAAGAGGGGAACCATTGCTAGAACATAGTCGATTCTGTTGTGTAACGCAGGCCACAGGTATTAAATCCTGCTTTGAATTCAGTAACTGTGGATGAACCAGTGCATATCAAAAGGTTTTAGCAAGAAAGAATTAAAAAAGAAATGGGGCCAAAATATCAAACTTTTCCAAGTTGCTGAGAAATGACAGTTCTTAGAGACATAGAAGACAATATACCTCAACAAAGTAGTTTAGAACATTAGAGAAACTAAAACTTGGGAGTTGTAAACATAATTCAGTCTAATGTGTTTAATCAGACAGAAAGCAATAAAGTACACTAACTATGAGAGACCTAGATATTTCAGTTTAAATTATAAACCTAAATTGGAAATGTTAGTTTCCTTCCAAAGGCAACCAGAATACCCAAAGCATCTGTCTGCTTTAAATAATGCATGAAGAGGGGAAAAATTATTTTAACTTCCTTAAAAAAAAAAAAAGCAGAATTTTGTTAGAACTCTAAATTTACGTTCTCGTTTCAGAAAAATAAAAATGCCTTGAGAGATATAAAACATTATTAGACTAAAACAATACATATTAAACAATTCATTTTCATTTTATTCAGAAATTAATGATATAACATATTTAACTAAGACAAAATATGAACACCTGTTCATCAAAGCATTAAGAGACCTAGAAGCTGATATTATGACATCATTTTTACTTTTACTTAAGGTTCATTTTAATAAAAGCCTGATACCACAAATATATTATTTTGCACTCTGAGGAGTCCTATCTGCTCCAATAAGTATACTCACAAAGAATAAAAACAAGCAGTTATGTAAGTCTCTCTGTAGGATTAGATTCTAATACATCTGGGAAAAATAATTTAACTATTAGCCTCTGGGTGAGAAGAACCTGAAAGGCACTGATCCCAAAAGAGACCTGAATCTTTTAATTAGGAATAAATTAGATTACTGTGTAATATGACAGGAAAACAAAAAAGGCAATGCAATTCTGATTGAGGCATCACGTCAAAGAAATAAGGAGAAAATAATCCTCTCTGTTTTAGTCAGATAAGAAAAATAGTAGCTATAATTAGAAAAAAAAAAGCCATATAATTATGTTATTGAAAATGAAAACATTGAATTAATATTGGAAAAAATATCCTGATAAGGGAAGTATTACGCTGTGGCATAATAAT
This sequence comes from Dasyornis broadbenti, assembly GCA_013397935.1. Taxonomy (NCBI): domain Eukaryota; kingdom Metazoa; phylum Chordata; class Aves; order Passeriformes; family Dasyornithidae; genus Dasyornis; species Dasyornis broadbenti. Next base: position 1,092,861 of record VZRN01004924.1, on the reverse strand, counting down.
TTGGAGGAAAGAATAAAAAGCAGAACAGTGCATAGGCATTTGAAATACCATCAGACATAATGCTAGGAAAAGCACTCCGAGGACAAACCACCATTGGCTAAAACGCAATGTACATAGCTTCTTTTTTGTATTTCAATCAGTTGTCATTCCATGAGTTTCCCAGCTGTGTGGATAGCATCAGAGACTCTGTGCCAGATTTGGATGCAGTGGCTCACACCAGACATAAACAAGGCTATGTGTGAGTGCATTCCCTCTCTGTGTGCAAGACACCAAACACATCTCATGGCTGAGTCTAACTCTGCTGAATTATGTCATAACTAAATGACTATAATTGCTTACATTAACCATAATTTAATGTAATTACCTAAATAATCACAGTAAGCTTGTGTCTCAAATTAGCAACTTCTTCCCCATTCAAAGACAGATGTCCTTCACGGCTACTGTCAGTGATTTAGATTTGTTTTGGTTTTGCTTTTTTTCCCATTTTTTACAACCTGTCTTCCCTTGACAATTTGAGTAACAGGTACCTGCCCCTCAGAGAACTTACCTCGTTCAAGAATTTTGATTCCAACTGGGAATTAAACTGACATGGAATTACAGCTGCTGCAAGACTGTAACAGCTCAGAAGACTCAGGTTTGCAACACTTTCTATATAAAAATGTGAGATTTAGCTTTTTATTATTTCAACAAATAGGACTATTTCAGCCAAAATTTTCTATGTGCTGTGATTTCAATTTTAATGTTTAAAATTATGAAATACTCTACAAGCACTGAGAAAGCTTTATCAGAATTTCTAAGACCAAATAGACTTTCCATTTTGTATCCACATGGAAGCCTTGACCCTTTCCACTCAGGGGCTGCTGGAGGGATGTTTTATGAAATTACCTGGGTGAGAAAAGAAAATTAACACCAAAGAACCTGGTCCCCCTCTAGAATCAGAGGCAACCGGTTTCCCCTTGATGCAGAAAAGCATAATGGTCAAGGAAACCAAATGGTTTGACTGCAAAAGTAAGAAAACTAGAGGAGGCAGTAGAGGGAAAAGAATAGACCACTGCCAAAAAAAAAAAAAAAATCTGGTGAGTCTGGTAGGAGGGAAAACAGGAGCTTAATGAAAGAAGACCATGACTTCTTAGTAATAATTTTATGGGCAGGAAGATGTTAGGCAAGAATGCTGTGACTAGAAGAATGCAAGGCTGAAGGAAGACGAAACTCTCTCAGCGGAGGTGGTTAAGTACACAGACTGTGAAGCCCAGAGATGGTATCAGACTTGCAAGCCTAACCAACTTTCAGCAAGTGATGGGCTGTGTTTGCCCAGGATCCTGTCACATTTACATGAACCATTATAAACATTTCTGCTCCTTGAAGTGGTGGCAACCAGTATACTGCAGGAATGAGAAAATGAGAAACTATGCTTTCTACTTCCCAAGGTAGAAAAGGTAAGCAAGATAATTCGGTCTACAGAGAGAGATTTCATTTGGAAAGCATATTGCCTTCAGACCTGTAATTGTGCTAAAGGGAAGAGGCATATTCCTCTGGGTGCCCAAAAGGATCAGCCAAAAGAAAAAGCCATGGTACGCAACAATGGCATTCTGGAGGGATCCAAGGCAAGGCATTTGAGAGGGCTGGGCACAGCAGTGCTGAAAAGAGAACAGGATCAGGAGCTCCAGGCCACCCTAAGACTGTTCTCCTTTGGCTCAGTACCAATTGGCAAAGCTTTCTTTAACACCTTATTTTCCTGGTTCATATTTTTTTGCTTAATAAACTATATCAGTTGGTTAGATCATCCAGCAAGCACCACAAAGAGCAGACACTGTGAGTAGAAGCATTGCAGATAAGATTTAGAAGAGCTTTAAAATTATATGAATTCGTATCATATGCAGTGAATTTCTATAGCACCACACTAAACAAAAAGACACAGCTAATAGAATCCTCTGCATTGTGAACACAGCAAGTTTCTTTTACCTCTCCACAAGGGCCAGATTAATCTGCCTGCTAAACTGAGAAGAAGCATTGTATTCAGCAATCCTTGGATCGGGTACCTTCTCTCTGTGCCTGGTAATGTCATTGGCTGCGTGAAGGTAGAGAAAGAGAAGTACAACTGTACTTCAAAAGGAAAAACAATTTAAGTTTTTTTCTGTTTCATGGGAACACGCACTGCATCTAGTCCCAGGAAACACACTAGCTGGATCCTACAGTTTAGCATGCAGCCTCCCACCCCATCCCCAAATCCTCCCAAAAAATGAACCTATGCTAGTCATTTCCCCAGCTGCAGTAATAATTTTTAATAGCAAAATGATCATTGCTATAATATCACACATAAAGAAGCAGAAGTTTTGCTTGTTCTGCTGTTTAAAAAAAAAAAAAACAAAAATGCAGCTTAATAAAATGAGTCCCCCTATTCTTTATGGTTTATGACTTGTGATTCTTCTGCTTGTCAGCTCTTTTCAAAGTCTCCTTATTCTATGAAAATAGCTTGTAAGGCAGTCTTAAGGAAAGTCTCTAAGGATTACAGAGAAATGTTAGTGGGTTTATGAACAAACCACCATCTACAAGCAGGAGGTTTAAACCTGCTTGGCAGTAATAGATCCTTACACATAAGCTTTTTCTTTTTTTAATTAAAAAAAGGGTTTTGCTTGCTCAGACTGGAGTTCTCTTTCAGAAGCTGCCAAACCCCACAGCCTGATAGATGCAAGCTTGCTGCACTCTATGTGCCCATCTGCAGCCAGCAGCGAGGTTCAGCAGTCATTCCCAGTAAGCATAAAAGTGTCATGCAGTGAGCAGATAGAGATGTATCCGTTTTCACACACACCACACAGACCAGCGCAGACAGGAAGCACAGAACACTCACACAAACAGGCAGCCTGAACCCTATTGCTCCTCTCCAGCTGATCAAGGTTGAAGGCTGTCAGTAGAACACCGTAGATGACCCTGCATGCAGGCGTAAATATGCACATCTGTTATGTGTGCAATATTGATCCCTCCAGTAGCTGGCCTAGACACTCAGGCTATCCAGTAGCTGGTCCCTGATCCTGGTCTCCCCAGCTGTGGACACACAGACCTGTGAGCCCTTGGAGGTTCATGGTTTCACTCCAGCTGGTGGCACTAGGATCTCTTCCCCTACTCACTGTCCAGTTTTAAATTCATTCATGTTCACACACATGCACTCTCAGGATGAAGAGTTCATTCACACAGACAGTAAAAACAGGGCTTCGTATGAAGATATGGAAAACTGTGCTAATTAAGCACACAGCTCAGTCAGACAACTCTATTGATGAGCAAATTGAATACACCCAATGAGGTCCTTTAAGCCCTTCTATTTTCCCCACAGCAGTCCTCCTCAATCCATGTGTAAGCCTCACACACTGCCACAATTCCCTTAAAAATAACCCATAAGTTTTACACAAACACTAAAATGCTCTTCTACCTGCATTCCTTGATGAGTCCCATAAGCCCTGTGGACAGTTGCACAAAATTATAAAGTAAAGGACAATATTTCCTAATCCTTATATAAATTCCCCTTGTGCAGGTGACACATATTCAATTATTTTTATAAAGAAACCTGAAGCCTAACATGATATAGTAACCAGTATCAGCAAGTTAAAAAAAAAGGTTTTGATTTGTGTACTCACAAATAATTAAATTAATATTACCAATCCTTCTGAGATGGATAAGACAGGGGCTCCAAAGTGTGTATTAAAATATTTAATGAAAAGAGGTAAACAATTTCCCCGCTGAAGACAAAGTACAGATGCTTTACCCCACAACCATGAAGTTTAAATATTTGCATTAGCCACAAAAAAAAAAAAAGGTAGAGAAATAGTCTGTAGTAGATCATAATCCTCCCATCTTTTTGTAGAATTTTTCTTGATACCTGGAATAATCATTAAGCTTTCTCTTGTGAACGTCATGTAAACTAATCTAAACTAAACTAAAAACTAAACTAAACTGAACTAAACAGTTTAGTAAAATTAAACTGAAGCAGATGAGTAATTGGTTGTTTTACCTGGAGCTCCTTCTTTACGTGCAAATGGTGAAATGGACAAGAACAGGATTTTCTCCCAGAAAGAAAAGTATGCTGGCCTTCCCAAATAGAACTTGATTTGCCTCAAAACACAAGGTTAGTCTGAACCTGCAGGCAGGCAATAAAGACTACTGCAGTCTGGTTTGAGTGAATTCACTGCCCAGGAGTTCTGCTTTCCAATTGATTTCTCAGTAAAGCTGCTGGATTTTGATGTAAGATTTTTACTTTAATCTTTGAGACTCTCTGATTACCTTCAAGTGATGATATGAAAGATAGCTGACAGCTACAGCAGAGACAAACAAAAGGTCTTTATCTGGATCCCCTTTGCTGTAATCAGGACTTTCTCTAGCAAACAGCCTTGGTTTTTTGAACCCATTCACCTTTAATCTCAGCACACAGATTTTTTTCTGTGTTCAGACATGTAGCAGAGCCCACCATTTCTCAGGCTATTTCTCTAAAGGAGATTGCAGTGATTAACTTTATAGCCCCTGTCTTTCTCTCTCCTTAACCCATGAGATTGAATACATTAGACAGATAATAACCCAACTTGATGCTGCAAAGCAACCAGGCAGAGGTGGATTTCACAGCCACGGCCTGCTGAACCATTCATGCTGGATACTGAAGAAAATGAGGCCATTTAGCTTTGAATGGAAAGGGAGAGATGCACCATGAGCAGAAATTATTAGTGCTCAGTCTTTAGTTTTCTTTTTTTTTTCTTTTCCTAAAATGACTTTTCTGAGCATGTATCATACTGCATAGTATTAAAGAGGAAGGAGAGACAAAGGTTCCTTATTCCATCATCTGTGCCCTCCTAGGAAACCATTCTTCAAGTTCATCACATGAAATTCATCAAATACATACCAGGCTCTAGAGCCTGAGTAGCTTACAATTCCTAAAGATCTTTCAGAATCTACTATAGGTAGAAAAAGCAAAAAGAGAGAATAAGATTTTTTTTTTAAGTTACTAAAAATTAACATTAAGGAAAATTATTTCATAACAGAATTTTAAGATTAAATCCAAACTGTTCACATACAGTCCTCAAATATAAGCTTAACAAACACCATATTGCTAATATGTACAGTAGATGTCACAATATCTCTTTATTTTGAAGTGATAAAGGTCAAGTCTTTTGAACATTATCAAAGCAAGGTTGCCTCTCAAATTGTAAATAAGTTGTCAATTCTATAAAATAATCTTTTCAGGACAACTTTGACCACAATATGAAAGCAGAAAATACATATCTGTATATGTAAGAGTGTGTATGAATATATGTGTATATATAGACACAGAGAGAGATATTTATAAAATACAGACTTCTCTGTATCTGTATATATGTATACACACACATATATGCACACTTACATATATCTGTGTGTGTATGCACATCAGGTTCTCTGTACTTCATATAATTTATTTCATCTTTCCTTATGGAATGAATCTATCAAGAATTCCATGAAGCTGAGTTATGAGAAAACTTTTCAAAATTAAAAGTGAACCCTCAACTATTAAAACAATAAACTCTAATTGTTTCCCAGAAAAATGCTAAATCCTTTTCATTGCCACAAAGGAAGTTTTAATATACTGTAGACTTCTATGAATTTGCAATAAACCAGTAAATAACACTGCCCTTTCTATAGGCAGCTAACAAAATTTATCTGGGCATTCATTGTTTTAATATTCTTTTCCAGATATTGTGGATAGAGGATGACATCCATGGAGGAGCTGCATTCTTTGTTAGACCATAGATGTTAGCTTCTGGCAATGTACACCATGGCCCTGTAACTCCAGAAAGGAAGACATAAGGGAATACAGCTTTTATTTCAGCAAATCTGCCAACATTTCATTCTACAGACATCTTAATCAGAGAAAATCATAGAGTTCCTTCCTAGCATCCTCAGCCACTATTTTTATTCTTTTCCAATTCTTAAGACATCTTGTTCACCTAAGTTCAGAAAAGCCTTTAGAGACCTTTGATACTTCCAGAATTACAGCTTGAGAATCATTGCTTCCAACCATGGTTTTTTCCTTGGCACTCTGCTCACATAATGTTCTGAAGTGCACTGTGTCATTTGGAGGGTAGAGCACAAAACTGAGTGACAAAAAGGATTAGGAAAAAAAGAGGAGACATGATTTGAGGTAGGAGGTTGAAGTAAGAGGAACAGACAGATAGATTAGAAGAGGGCTGATGTTTTTCCCTGCACATCAGCAAGCCTTCAGCAGTAGGAGTGGAAATATTGTCTGTTCAGATGGACTACTGCCTAATAGCTAAGGTAATTTGTGGGAGATGCAAATATGATTCCCATCAAATGGAGGAGAGATTTTCAAGTTAACTGTGAATGCTCTCACATCATTAACACCTTCTCCTGCTTCTGTTCTGCAACATTTTAAAAAGGGACGCATGAACAGAAAGTTAAGTGCCTGAAATCTGCTCCTCTTTGGCAAGTGGTAGGTATCAGCATGAAAACCAAGAAGAAGATAGTTCAGGGCATTTTTGAAATTTAGGCACTGGCCAGAAAAATACATCAGGCAGAAGATTAATGGATTACAAACTTGCACCTCAATGCTGAAGTTTCACTACAGCTTTAGCATAAAGGATTGAGGTTTTTCTTTGCTTCTCAACCTTTGGGATTCTCCCAGCATGAGTAAATCACAACATTCATCAGAATTCTTCCATAAAATGCACTGCTTCAGGACAGGGCACCAGTACAGAGAAAAGCTAACCATGGTGTCAACAAGTTTAGATGGTGATTAAGATGTTACCTTTCAGGGGCATCACATATTAAATAACTGAGCAGCCACTGAAACTGCCTAGAGTTACTCCACAGCACTTCAATACGTCGCATGGCAACCCACCCGCTCTGTGGCAGCTGACCGGTGTTTTGCCCTTCTGCTGCCATGACAGTGCAGGCATTAAAATGTAATCAATACAATTCTGTGTGTGATCCTGACCTAGCTTCAGAAAGGCATATAATTGGATTATCTACTGAATTGTAACCTCACAACAACTGCAGATGGGGCTTTTTTGTACCTTACTCAGTCAAGGACAGGCGAAGTATGAGAGCATGTTATTGAAAACAGGAAATTCTATTAATAAGTCTATATTTAATATATTTCAGTATGACCTGAATCTCCTCGAGCCTGGAATCTCAATCTTTCCAATTTATTAGGAGAGTAACTTTGAGAACATGAATAAAGGAAAGAATTAATGGAGAGAATCCAGTCTAGGAATAGTCTTCTTTTCCTTCTCTCCCATCCCTTTCTCCAGGGATCTGAATTTTTGCCTCCACACATCCCACAAAGGACTGAAGGCCTCATTAATTATCAGATAACAAAATGCAGTCATTTAGCCTGTGGCATATGAGTAGAAATTAGAAATTATGCTAGTGCTACAGGTTTCAAACTGGCTTTTGTGGCTGTGTTGCAGTAGCAGCACAAAGCACCAGAAGCATTTACCTGAAGTTTACCTTACAAGCTTGTCAGTCAAATTATTTCTGAATTATTCCTGGATCCTTGGCTGGGTACAATATCTAAGGTGGGACTCATGAGTAAAACATACTTTTTCACATTGCTATACTTATTTAGGGCTGGGGCAAAACAGAGATCTACTCTCTTTTGAAGGGCAATAGGAACAGCCATGCTATTGCATGGGGACACTGATCTTAATAGTCGTCAGCTAATTACATGGGAGTGGACTTTCCCTGAGTGCTTTAATTAACACTTTTCTAACTAGGAGAAAGGCAGTAGCTGCAGAACTACCACAAACATTTAAAAAGAAAAGCCACAATCCAAGCATTAGTCTGCCCTAACTTCAAGAAGCTGAGACAAAAAAACCCAAAACAAAACAGAGCCCTTAGTCTGGAGGAAAAGAAGTAGAGAAGTAACAAGAGGCATTTCATAGACCAGAAGATGACAGATAAATGCAAAACAACTTCCCTCTCTTCTGCATCTTTGTTTCCTTCTGAAAAGCTTCTCGGGCATGTTTGTTGCCCAGGGTGTTTTACAGGTATTTTGGGTCTGCTGAGTTCATTTTCCCCACAGCAGCCCTCACAGTTCTGTGCTTTGCATTGGTAGCTGGGAAGGTGTTGGTAACACAGCAGTGTTTGGCTCCTGCTGAGCAGGGCTGGCACAGCATCAGCACTGTCTCTCCAACATTCCACCCTCACCTGTAGGCTGGGGATGGGCAAGTTCTTGCGAGGAGACACAGACAGGAAAGCTGACCCAAGCTGACCAAAGGATATTCCATGCCATATGATGTCTGCTCAGATATAAAAGCTGAAAAAGGAGGAGGAGGAGGAAGCAGGGTGCATTGATTATTCGTTATTCATTTGTTATTTACTGTGTTTTCCCTCTGGAATAACCACTACATGTGCTGAAACCTTGATTCCCGGGAAGTGGCCACACATCCCTTGCTGATGAGAACTAGATAATAAAATCTTTTGAGTTTTTTGCTTTGCTTGCTTGCACATGAACTTTGCTTTGGCTTTAGTAAACTGCCTTTATCTTGACACACAAGGTTTGTTTCAATCTGGTCTTCTGCTCCTGTCTTGCTGAGGAGGAGAATGATAGAATGACTTGGTGGGTGCCTGGTGTCCAGGCAAGGCTAACCCACCACAACAGAGAAGCTCAGACACCTGTCTGGGGACTAGGACTGTCTGAGCAGTTCCACGTCCATCTAGTCCAAGGTCTTTTCATTTCAAATAGACATGCAATTGAAGAGGAGGATAAGAAAGGGGATTGTGTTCTTCTTTAAGCTTCACACTGTGACTCACTAGCACACAGCTAGGCATTGTCACAGCACCCCATGCTGACAAGCCTCAATATCCCAGCACATCACAAAGAGAGAAATAGTTTTTTAGGCTTAATTTAACTACTACTTTATCCCATAGCCAGCTTTGGTTTTCTACATTTATTCTGTTTTAAAGGAAAGAGTAGTTAATATCCCAATGTACATTTTATCGCTGGGTTACGGCAGGAGCCTGTCAATGAATAACCATAGCTTTTGGAATATGCCAGGAAGTATTGCTGTGAAATAGTCATGCAGGCAATTGGACAAAGAAATGCAACAAAAGAATGAAATTCCAGGATGACAATCAAATCCACTCTGTTATTATGTTGTTTATACCAAAGCCCATGGCTCTGCTTTTGTTAAGGGTCTTGTCAGCTTTCCCATTATATGTTCTTATTTTCAGGGATTTGGTTGTCACAGTGATTCACTCCAGGCAGAGTGAAAACATTAGGAGACTAAAATTTGGCCAAAGGCAAAGACCGTTGTTTACAGCTGATAGAGTCACAGTTGGACCAACTCTCTGCTTTAACAATGTCAAAAAATAAATGGAGATGTAATCACGTCTTTCTATAAAATAAAACACTGATAAGGACAACAACAACAAAAAAATTTACAGTGTCAGAAGCTATTAAGAGCTAAAATGTTGGTGAACAAGACAAAATCTAGTCAAAGAAACATGGTCATTCATCCATCACAGCGATTTTCATTCATCCCCAGCTCAGAATCACAGGGTAGGAGCAAGAGTACTTTAACATCAGTATCCACATGATCAGACTCTGCTTGCACATATAGGTTGGATTCAGTACACTCTGAACACATTTAAGTATGTATTTCCATGTCCTCTGAAGAAGCAGCAACCTCAGAAAAATCAATGGTCTTAAGATGTAAAGAGAGATTCAAATACCCACAAGCTTTGGATAGGGTCACACTTTGGTTCACATATCAGAATACATACGAATGAAACCAGAAGGACCCATGAAGCACCCCCAAACAAAAGGGACATGATTCAAGCACCTCCTAGGTAGATCTTAAGATAATAATTCTCTAAATTTTTTAACTCTCTCATTAAAAGATGTGTGATAAATTATGGATAAACACAGATGCATGTTTTGCTTAATTTTTAATAACCATTGAAGAAAAATTCCAAAGAAAACTCATAATTTCACTTTTGCGGAGAAACTATTCCAACACTCTCATTGTCTGATTCATAACTAGAAAATGCAAAAATGCTTATTGGCGCAATCAACATTTGAATCAAGTTTATTCAAAAACAAGAAATGAGAAATTTAGACATATAGAGAACAAACAGCTTTTAAAAAATTGCACATTTCTGAATACCTTCTTAATTTCAGAGAAGTATATGGAAGCTTAAAAGTCACAGATAACTGGATTTAAATAGCTTACCAGGATTTCTTTACTTATGAATATACATGGTATTCTTGCCAGCAGGGAAAAGAATGTAACATAGGGCTGAGAGCAAGAAATGCCAGGTTCAGTTTCCAGCTGTTTGCTCACTGCCTGTGTGATCCCAAAGAAGATGCACCACTGTCCTTCTATAGAATGGTGTCATAAGATGTTCAGAGACAACAGGCAACAAATTCAGCCTTTTAGAGAAAATAAAAGATGAAGCAAGGACAGTTTCTAACACAGAAAGACTCATTCCCCACTTTGGTCTGTAAGTTAAGTGACACCATCAACTCTTGGGGGGATACACAGAATTGTTTAAGCTCCGGAAAGCATGTCTTCAGTCTGCAAGCACATTGAGAAGGATTCACCTGAATATTTTGATTATAGCCCATTCCAGCAGTACTCGAAAAGACAAGCCATCCCAAAGCTTTGATAGAGAGAGGCAAATCCTCTTGGACAAGCAGAGCAGTATTAGAGCACCACAGCCATCCTGTTAGATTTGAAACCTGTGCAGTTATTTACAACATCTTTTCACCTCACCTCCAACTACCAAACCTTAAATCTCCAGTTACTGCAGAGATCTGCAAACACTGGGAGGTCTCATGTATGTTGCTAATAATTTTGGCAGAGCAGCAGGAGACACTATAATTGCCTCAGCAAAATTCCTTCATTTATGTGTCTACATCACTGAAGAATTTGCAATTATTTTTAAATATTTGCTGGCGTGTCTTTTAAAATATATTTATAGAGCTAACATTTTGTGCAGTTTAGAAACTGTAAACTGCACTGTCTATTCATTATTGTTTTGTATGTTGCACTTCACTGACACCAGAATGTCTCTAATGGAAAAGAATCCTGGTACATTTATTCCGACGTGAATTTTAACAGAGTTCCCAGACAACACAGGTACTCTTCTCCAACTCTGTAAAGAGTCAACATGAGCTGTTACATTTCTAGTGGACTGCTAGGATAAAATACAAATTACAAAGCACATAGGATATATAAACCACAAAAGTGCTCCAACCGCCTCAGATAATAGTCATCAGACAAGCCATTGTGCTACAATTGCCTTCTGTTTAATACACGATCTTAATATCTTCATGCTCAGAGTAATTAGGAATAGTTCTCTAGGCTGCTCTCTCTTTAAGTGAAGAATATTAAACACTTTGATAGCTTTGCTGTACTTTGCTGTGCATATTTTCCTTTGTCAGGACAAATTGGAAGTAAATAATATCAGTGGAGAATTTAGAAGGATGAAGAAAAATTCAATCACATGAACTCACAAAATATCCCTTGGTTAAGAACTTGGCTGAATAGGGGACTTTCAACAATAATAATTTTCCTCATAGCTGAACAATTCTTTGTACAAGTGGAGGGTTTTTTTAATATAATTTGAAGTCCCTCTCAAGTAATACACAAATAACTTGAAAAGGGTAATTCTTTTTAAATCCCAGAATAAGCCTCAACATTTGCAGTGGGCTTAGAAAAGGAAAAGGCTACAGAATGTTGCTTTACGGAGTAAGAAGCAAGATGTACCAGCACTATGGCTTAGAAGAAGTTGTCACTGTGGTTCAAAAGATGCATTTGAAAGCTTATTTCTGAATACCTACAGGGAAACCATAACAGTGAATTTCTATAGGAAAGAATCATGATTTAGAGTCAACAGCCCCAGAAGTCCTTGTCCATCATCTATCAGCCAGTAAGAACAGGCTCAAGTGATCTCTAAAAGACCAAAGATGACCTAGGAACTTTCTTGAAGAAGTTAATATTTGCATCCAACTTAAAATATGAGACTTCTGAAACACTGTGTAATTGATTCAAGAAAAAGACAATCAGGAATTCAAAAGTAACTGGGTTACATTAGCTAAATTTCAAAGTAAGCTAACATAAAATCCAGTCTGAAAACAATGCATTTGTAAAGAAATGAAATTGCCAATAATTAACACTTTTGAGAGCAGCTGTTGCAATAGTCACAAAAGTTCATTTATAATTACTGATTTTTTTCCAACACATCCTGCCTCATCTAATTTCAGATGAAATGGAGAACTGTATAAAGCTATTGCATTACTACACACAAAAGAGACCACTAACTCACCTTCATACACTCTTCTGTAAAATCACTTAAGCTTTCTAGTTAGAGTGTCCTTCAAAAGCACTTGACTCCTCAAGACTCAACAACCACCTGAAATCTCAACAGAAAATTAAAAACTGTTTACAAATTAAATTAAACAATTTTATTTTAACTCTAAATGAAATTAAAAGCAAAACAACCAAGAAAGAGCAAAGCAGGCAACTTCAAGAGTAGTCACTTTCCCTTTAGAGTACTTCTAAGTAGTTGGATTGTACTGAAGGCTTCTATTAAAAATTGAAGTACAATAAAGGGAACAATTCCAGAATAATTGCCATTACAATTCTAAAGCTGTTATCAGTTAAAAAGCAGTGAAGATATTTAGCCAACCTCACTCAGAAATCAACATAAAATTAAAAATATGACTAATACTAAATTCTGAGGTGTATTTAGCACATCATTTTCTTGATAGCAATACTGAGGTCAGTGATTAAAAACACACACAGAGGAGTGCAGGACCAAGTCTTGCACACTCCCCCACATCTCTAAACCCATTTCTTCTGCTGCAGGGGAGCAGCTCTGCAATGCACTGCACTGCAGGGAAGAGACAGACCTAGAACTGAGATAGCCATTAAAGAGGAGGATTACTGCAAGGGCTGGGGAGCCCTCCAGTGGGACACAGTTATTATAGCGATTTCTCCATTTCTCCAGTGCCTCTGGATCCAACTTTGAGCCAAGTACATTGATATTTGCTACAGAGATCACAGAATCACAGAACATGTCGAGTTAGAAGGGACCCACGAGGGTCATCAAGTCCAACACCCAGCCCTGCACAGCACCATCCCCAAGAGTCACACCATGTGCCTGAGAGCATTGTCCAAATACTTCTTGAACTCTCTCAGGCTTGGTGCTGTGATCACTTCATGGGGAGCCTGTCCCAGTGCCCAACCAACATCTCGGTAAAGAAGCTTTTCCTGATATCCAAAGCAAACGTCCCCTGTCACAACGTCAGGCCACCACTCCCTCGAGTCCTGTCACTGGTCACTCTTCACATAGAGGAGAGATCAAAGTCTGCCCCTCCTCTAACTGCAGTGTGGTCTCCCCTCAAGTCTCCTCCAGACTGAACAAACCAACTGACCTCAGCTGGTCCTCATATGGCTTCCGTTCGAGACCCTTCTCCATCCTCATGGCCCTCCTTCGGATGCTCTCTAACAGCTCAATGTCTTTCTTACATTGTGGCACCCAAAACTGCCCCCAGCACTCGAGGTGAGACCACCCCAGTGCAGAGCAGAGCAGGACAATCCCCTCCTTTGCCTGGCTGGCGATGTTGTGCCTGATGCCCCCAGGACAGGGTTGGCCCTCCCGGCTGCCAGGGCACAATGACTCGTGTTCAATTTTCCATCAGCCAGGACCGCCAGGTCCCTTTCCGTGGCACTGGTCTCCAGCATCTCACTCCCCAGTCTGTCAGTACATCCAGGATTGCCCCATCCCAGGTGCAGAATCTGTCACTTCCCCTTGCTGAACTTTATATTGTTGGTGATTTCCCAGCCCTCTAATTTGTGGAGGTCTCTTCAAGGCCTCCCTGCCTTCGAGGGAGTCAACAGCTCCTCCCAGTTTTGTATCATCTGCAAAAGAACTGCGCAGGGAGCCAATCTCATCTGGAACAATAAACACGCGTTTCCAAATTGCACCAGGGAATTGTCCAGCACATGTACAAACAATGAAGCAAAACCGTCCTTTACTCTACAGCTGTGAGACTGACCAGGAGGAGCACAAGCTCCAGTTCAAATCCTTGGTCTACCATGGGTTAAGCAAATCACTGTGTGATCTGCTGCATGGTTAGGCCAGAACACCTCCTCTATGCTGAAGGACAGAGAAGCAGCTGCATAGGAGAGTTTTTAAAAATAAATACATTCAAAGAAGTAGAACACAGGCCGCATACATGTAACCACATAAATACTACAGAAATTTCAAAGCACAGCCAGTCAGCTCTCCCCTGGTTCACTTCTGAGTTCTCACCTCATTTCTTAATAACTACTGCTGCATTTCTCAGGAAAAGCCATTAACTGTAATGAGTCAGAACAGCACCAGAGAACATGGAACTTTTTTGTTAGAAGTGCCTGGGGATTGATGCCAGCATTGATCAGCATTGATCAAAGCATGGATCAGCTCTTATCCTTCCTGTATCAGGGCGCTTAATGAAGCCTAAGCTGAGATCCTTAGCCACAAGAGAGATTTCCAACATCGAGGGAGGTCCCCACAAGAAATGCTAAGGGACTGTTTCAGTCATCTGGCATTGCCAGGTAAATTTACAGTGTCTATAGACCAAGGGAGGAGTGCTCCTATGAGGATACTTTATCTCAGAGGAAATCTCATACTTCTGACTGCTCAATCCATTCCCACTCAGTTTGATTTTGCCTCATGCTAACTTTGGGAAGGGGGTTTGTGTCTAAATATCCAAAGACAAATTATGTCAAAGAAATAGAATTTGAGATTGTTTGCTTTTCAGGTGTTTGGAGGCATCAGTTTTCCTAAAATTTTCTCCTATTATTCCACAGATTTCAGTTTGATCTCCAAGTTCTTTAGTCACTTCAGAATATAAACCTTTCCACTAGTGTACACCACAAAACTTTCAGTCTTTAGTCCGCGTGCAGACATCCTCTTGACTTCAACATAAAGTACAAGTACATTCAAGTGGTAACAGAAGAAAACCTCTGTTGTTGTAGTTTAAATTGCATGATTTACAAAGTAGAAAAGCATGTTAAATTATTCCTGAATGCTATATTTCTAAAATGCAAAAATTATGAAGAAACTAAGCCTATCTCAATTTGCAATTTTTTGTAAAGCATGGAAAATGTTGTTAAATTCTAAGAGCAAAGTGGCAGAACATTGGCATTTCAAAAAGAAGGCAAAGACTAATTACTAAGAAGTCAGAGGAAAAACATGGTTTTGTTCTTCACTTTCATTATTTTCCATTCAGCAAGAACTAGAACTGATTGTACTTAAATATTTCATTAAGGCTTGAATTTTCAAAGGTTGGAACAAGCTGTTCGGTGTTTAAATGCTCACAATATGGGAAAAATAAAATAGTGTGATCGGTATTACAGACAAAGAATAAAGAAGCTTTCCTTTCACTGATGTCAATAAAAACTAACTTGTGCAAAATGAATGGTTAATCATTGTTGTATCAATTTACTAATATTAAACTAGAATAGATTAAAA
Source organism: Dasyornis broadbenti (assembly GCA_013397935.1). Taxonomy (NCBI): domain Eukaryota; kingdom Metazoa; phylum Chordata; class Aves; order Passeriformes; family Dasyornithidae; genus Dasyornis; species Dasyornis broadbenti. The sequence continues at coordinate 1,077,357 of VZRN01004924.1, read as the reverse complement.
ATCATAGTTACACAATTATCTCTTCTAAACTAAACCAAACCCCAAGGAAATACAAAAAAAAAAAAAAAAGATCAATTTATAGAGGGGAAAAAAAGAGCCTTACTTCAGTGTAACATGAAGTTTCTATTTCTTATCATGTTCTCACGACACGCACACAACAACATTCCTGCCCATAGTTTTAGTTTACAGAACAATTAATAGCTATTATTGGATGGCTACGCTGCATAGCTTCCCACTTTTACTCTAATAGAAGAATACTCTAATAGAAGAATACTCTAATATAGAGAGTAAACTCTTCTAATAAAAGATTAGACTCCAATAGAGGAATATCTAGAACAGAAATTAAGGTAAATATATGCATTATTTAAACAAGAGATCACACTGACTACTTAATTTTTAAATTAACCTCACAATAAAACGTGTCTCATTAGTTTTACAGGGCAGCCTCTCTGCTTGAGGGGGAGGGGGACTAGGACAGCCCTGTTCTGCTATCAGACCCGGCAGGAAATGAGCATGTACACACATGCAGGCCCTGTATCCCTGGGGTAATCATTGAACTGTGGGTAAAAATTAAAAACATTTAACTTCATTTAGCTACTGAACTCACCTGTCATGTGGGTGTGATCAAGGAAGGGAGAGGGGGCATAGCGGGGCTTGGGCCTTTAAGGATCAACCTGGCATTACAACATCTTTTCTTCCAAAATTTGTCAGGACCTGGTGAAATCATGTTGTGACATGCTCCTCAATGATATTTTGGCTTTAGCTGTTGTGGGCTCTGTATGTAGAGCTGTTCTACCCCCCACAAAATGCAATTACCAGAAGGACATAGTTTACCACACACTTGAGGATCAGACTGCCTGCTGCAAACATAGAGAGCTACCCACACTGAAACATTTCTCACTCCAAGTGAGACATAAGTCAGGTATGTATTTAAGTTTTATAAAATATTTACATGAAGAAAAACATTCAAGTATGACCTACTTTAAAAAAAAATTGTTTCTAGAAGTTAATTTATCTAAAAGTCAACATTTTTTTTGGCAAAGAGAACAGTTTTGCCAGAGTTCATATCATTTAGACTTAAATTTGAATGGTTTGAAGTGTCATTTTTAAAATGTTTTCCAGATAGCAATGACAAAAATAATTTTGGTTGCTTTTATCAGTTTTCTTTTAAGAAAAAACTCCACATCTTTATGTTTCAAATATAACAAAGTATGCAACAAACCCCACAATGCTCTGCTGGATAATAAGAATGCAAGTCTTCTGACAAAGCACAGTATTGCTTTCATCATCAGGAAATCTGATCAGGATTCTTAGGAGTTAACTCACTCGCAGACTGAGCAGTTACAGCATATGTTGCCTTAATACTTCATTGCTTGATTAATATTAAGATGCAGTCCTGTTTGTAGGAACATTTGGGATATGCTGGTGCTTTCACTGGATGAACTGCTCTCAGAAAGTGTTCTGTGGTAGATGAGATTATTCCCAGTCTTGAATATGCTGAGTTTCCAACTTTTATTTGATTTACACAGTAATACAATATATGCTGCAGTGATTCTGATAACAGTTTAATTCCAGATCAGGGTCAGGCAGAAGCAGGAGAAAGGCTGCAGGGAATCAAGTTCTGGGAGTGAATGAAGCCATGATTAGGGTATAACTCATGTGGAAAAAGCTTGAAGTTGATCTGTGCTCTTATTTTATCTGTGACCTGCTCCGACCCCCAACAGAATAATTTGGTCAAAAAGTTCACTTGGAGCCCTCTCATTTCAAAATCAGCAGCAAAACAAGAAAGAAATGCGCACCTGAGGGACTGTCAGTTGGTTAAACTACTTTTGCTATACCCACTTCAGTGGAGTGATAGCAATTTTCACCAGTTGAGAGTCTGCCCTGGTGCATTTCATTTACTCTTGAAGTCCTTTAAAAAACATACCAAGTTCACCTAGTAATTTTCTCCAAACTTTTGAGGTCACCCCTACCTACTTCTGAGCATCTCTCTGAATCGGAATGGGAATTATACAGTTTCTCTATATGGAAAGAGATCGATTCTTCCTAATTTACAAAGATTTCAGTAAACAAAGTGATGATTCCAGGTACTGTGATGTCTCATAAATAAATATGACAGCAGAATCAGTGCTGTTGCTGTCTATTCCATGGGAAGCTATCATCCCTACTAACAGTATGTCAATATGCTTAATTAAGGGCAAGAAAGCAGAAGAAAGCTCAAGTTCATGGCAAGTTTTCAACACAAAGATCACAGATGCATATTTGCATCCCAGGAGATAAAGAAATTAATCAAAAGACAGCAAACTACAGTCCAGGAAAAGCTACCTCAAGACAAGCCGTGATATGACCACATTCAGGGATTCAAAACCAGCTTAAAAGTAGTAAGAAGTGATCCTAATAGTACATCCGTGGAAACATATTTTCCTATTGAAAGGCAAGGAGGCAAGAAGGAAGAGGATAATAAAAAATTACAAGCTTAGAAACTCACACAAGCTCAGTCTCAGTGATACTGATAAATGCAATTCTCTCTATATTGTTGAAATACTTTAAAGGAATTTGGAATTTTCAGGACAAAATAGGAAATTATCTTAGATCTAGAGATATTGACTGATTTAGTCAAATGAACCTGCTGAAAAGCTTTCTGTCAAAACAAAATACAACTTTGCATTTTTCATCACCTGTGATGAACATCATTTTACTTCTTAAATCATATTTGCCACAAAACAAATAATCCTTAGTGTATCAAAGGCAGGAAAAATTTCTCATAGTGACTGAAACTTGTTTAAACTGCAAAGATTCTGGAGAGAGGTAAGAAAACACACACTGCTCCATAGCCTTCTGCAATTCCCCTGCATACGGATTAGCAGGACCTCTTGAATCAAGGCCAGTGTCTCCTAATGAAGTCAATCAAGCTATTCCACCTTCACCAAATGCTCCCAAAGTCTATGCCCTTCAGAAGGTTAGGAACCTTCTAGTATCCAACCTAGCTTTACCCACGGAAAAATGAATACATCTGGCTCACCTTTTACCATTCTTTTCTAACTCATTTCCTAGCATTTACCTGGATATATTTCTACTATGCAGTCAGACCTTCTTTTGCTGACTAAACAAGCCTGGTTCTTCTAACTTGTTCTGAAAAGTGATTCTCCATTCCCTAGTCATCCTAGCACCACTTTCCTGCAAGTTTTTGCATTTTGAGATAATTTGACCTCACAGAGTTTATTTGAGAGTAAATCTGTAGTAGAAAGGAATTAGCTGTGGTCTAAGGGATAAACTTAATGGTACCTGTGTGCTCTAGACTATATTTGTTGCTTATAAAGGGGGAAATAACACTGGGTTAATAACTTGGCCTTCCCACTCTCTTTGCTTTCCCTTGTTTCCTCTCAAAATGCTTCATTATTAATTGCAAAGAGCATATCATAACAAAATTGGAATGCAGAAACTTGTCTGTGCCAAGAAAAAAAACCCCTCTCCCTAACCTCAAGGACATTTTGCCATTAGCAAATGCCTCATATAAAACTAAAAATAAATGCGTGGACTCAGCTTACAAGATTTTCTCACTACAGCTTCTCCTCACTGCCAAACCACAAAACCCAGACAAGGGCAAGAGAGCCTTGGGTGCCCTATTTCCTCTCCCTGAAGGTCATGATTGCTTACTCATTAGGTTATGCTTCAAGAATTTACAGTATAGAGTGATCAACTCATTATTATGTTATTTCTGCCTAGCTTCATTTTTCCAGTTATTCCTGGGTTTAAATGGAAATTTATACCAATGCACATAATTTTATATTTTGTTGGACTGATCCCTGAAGCCTTATACTTTTATTTGTGCAAACATGTATGGGAAATGGCCTCAACTGCTACAGTCAAAGTCTGCAGTCTCCTTATTTTTCTTGTCTTTTAGTAGATTGAACTAAACTTTGCAGAAAGTTCCCAAAAGACATGAATCATCCCTCTTGCTAGCCTGGGTTCCACTGTTACATCAAAATTTGCCATGTGAAAAAGGCAATTTCAAAAGCAGAGGCAAACTATGGCCACGAGGCTTTACTGAACTCTTTGGTATTTTCAGAGACTGAAGGACTGAAACTTTCACTAATCTCAGGCTGAATCTCCCCTATTTGTTCCTACTAAAATGTGACAGTACAGCCTAGATTCATCCAGTTGAAAAAATTACCATCCTTATCAGTTCCCTCCCTAGTGAGTTGCAGAAAACAGATGTGGTAGGATGAAGACACTAATTTGCACATTATTGGCAGTGACTAAAGAGATACAGACCACTTGCATCAACTTTGACAGCCTTACTGCACAACAGGTAACAGCTGTAGACATTTGATCAGGTAAAGTAATTTGCTGACTGAAATACAGGCACTACTGCCTGATAAGGTTGATTCTTAGTCATCACAGGCATCTTGATAATTTCTTGGTGAGTATTTCAGAATCATGCACTAATTTAAGTTGAAAGGGACCTAAGGGGGTCATCTGGTCTCACCATGCAACAGGGGAAATTTTGCCATTAGATAAAGTAGCTCAGGCTCTCATCCAACTGAGTTAAGAGTGTTTTCAAACATCTTCCACAACTTCTTGAGGCAACCTCTTCCAATATCTGATTGCCTATGGTTTTTTTTCCCCTAATGTCAATTTAGATTTTCCTCGATGCAGCTTGTGCCCATTGCCCCCCATCCCTTACCTGTACACTACTAAAAAGACACTGGCTTGACCCTGACTATAGAAGGAAAAAATTCCATCTCCCACTGGATAGCTGAAAACATCTATTTATGCAGAAAAAACAGATAAAGGCAAAAATCACTGTTTTAGCAGCTGTGATAGTTGAGAATATGGAGGGATTCTGTTACACAGGAACTGAAAAAGACAGGTTCAACCCATAAATAAAACCATGTTGGTAATTGCTAATTTAACGTCAGTAAGACTGACTTTCTTGAGAATGGGAAAATGACCTGTTGGAAGCACTGTAAAAAGTGTTTTATAAATAGGTTTTCTGGTTTAGTCCTACTACCTTGCTCTCTGTCAACTCCAAAATGATATTTCCATTGCGTAAGAAGTGGAAAATAATGAAAAAGATTTAAATGATTCATTAAACTTTGGCATGCACATTATTGAGATAAAGCTCATACTCTTTTTTCAGGCAAGCCTTAATGAATTGCGAATTTTTCCCCTGAAGCAACAGTGATTGGATATTGATTTAGAAAAGGTGAAGGGATATGATTAAAAAACAAACTACATCAGAATGAAATTACAACAATGTGAAATCTCATTGTATGATGAAATGTAATCATACAATATACACTACTCAGCATGGGAAGAAAAGAAATTGCAGAGTTCTTTATCACAGAGAAAGCAAAGCCGAGGTAGAAAAGTCATCATTCATGGCAGAACAGGGAAAATCCATCCCTGGAGTGAGCTACCTGAGCTTTTTCTCATTCTCCACATGGATTTTATTAAGCCTTCTATTTCATTCTTTCAAACTTGTCTTTGTTTTTCTCTTGTGTAAAGGATGCAGGAAAAACTCAATTTTTTTTTCAAAACAAGCATTATTCTAAAGCTTCTGCCATACCAAGAGTGAAAGGATTCAGTGTGTTTTGTGTGGCTTGAATATGACCTCTGCATCCATTTACAGATGGTTGGTTAAGTACACAAGGACTGTTAATTGGAAAATACCCTTAACTCACTGTGGTAATTTGGTTTTAAAGAAATATGTAAATTGAGATGAAGTGACATATGCAAATCTAAAAGAATTTTATTTCATTTTCCTATCTGATTTCAGTTCATCTCGCTTTAATGTCCCCCTCTCCCTCAGGATATCTCAGTATTTCAGGAGACATGAGGTTTTATGCCATGTTGTCTCCATCTGAGTGAGTGACTCAGTTGGATAGGTCCTTTCCCACTCTTCTTGGTATAGGTGTGTTTCCTTCTTCCTTCATGTTACAGAGAAGACTCACACCTTTCCCTGTTTAAAAAAAAAATAGGAAGTGTACACATACATCCATATTCTGAAGATGCTGGAAATTGTGTGCACATGTAAATATTTATACAAAGGTGAAGCCTACATTGCTGTGAAGAAAAATTTCTGGGGACTGACCTGAAACTCCAAAGTAAAAAGTCTCACACCTTCAGGGCAGCCAGAGGAACCCATGCCGATTTTTCTTCTCTTTGCCCCATCCCTGAAAGTGTCCAAGGCCAGGTTGGATGGGGCTTTGAGCAACCTGGTCCAGTGAAAGATGTCCCCATTTATGGCAGGGGGGTTGGATCTAGAGGATCTTTAAGATCCTTTCCAACCCAAACCATTCTGTGATTCTACACCTTCATGGCTATAACTACCTCAAATAATTCTAACTCTGGCCTTAAGCAGAAACTCTAATGACTTGTGATAGGAGGAATTGGAGATCTATTATGGATTTGTGAGATACACACATTAGAGAATAGAGAATACCTGATTTTTGATAAACACAGTTTTTGCCCTGATCCTCACCAAGACAACATGAAATTGTTAGTCTGTGATTTTAGGTTTTTATAAGGCTGGAATGGAAGAACTCTTTTCCTAGTTAATCATCCACAGCACACAGAGCTAAGATGACTTACAGCATCAGCTACAACAGAGTTACAAATAACTCTGGGACAGATCAGTCTCTCCGGTCATAGTAACTGTACTCAAGGAACAGCCTTACAAAGACAGGATATTCAGATTATGGTCAGGATTGTGACTAGGATTTGTGTTTGGAACAATAAGGGAAAAGCTAAACTTCTGGCACATCATTAATCTGGGCCAGGGAGCAGTCAGGGGTCTGTATAATAGGAGAGGTGATCTAGCCAGTAGTCTGCCTAGAATTAAGTAAAACTGGGGTTAAGAATTGGATGCCTGGGGAGTGCAAAAGCATTAGGTCCTCCAAGACCAACATGACTAGAGGAAAGAAGGTGCTGGCAGAAACAAGGCTATGGTTACTATGTCCTCATCTGAGGTCAGCAGGTATTTGAGGATGATTACTCCAGGGGTTCAGCTGAATCAAGATGAGGGATAGAGACCAAATAGCTAGTAGGGGTTGTACTGAATTGTGCAGACCTTGAAACTGAAAGCTGGTGCCAGGGAGGGAGAGTGATTAGATGACTCCTGAGAGAGGAAAGGCACAATAGACTCTAGTGTTAAGCTGTAGAATCAAGATTAAGTGAATCCATAACCTTCAAGACATTTGGGAGTCTGTGGTAGTCCTTGGCAAATTTTGCAAGGTTCAGAATGAACTTGAGAACAATATTTTGCTGGGCTGTTCGAAAGCTAATTTAGGTAACTCCTAATTTTCCACCTACATGTATTCATAACCAATTTATATTAATTTGTTGTTGCATTCAGTTAATGATCCAATGACATAGGAATCACTATGCCCATGTTCAAATTATTATGCAATTAAAATCAGTTTCTTACACACAAACCCTGTTGAACTCTTCAAATCAGATGGAAGGTCTGCATGGGCCTTACAGTCTGGGAAGGTTATTTTGCAGCTGAGCCAGAGAGCCCCACACAGGAGTACAGCTCACTGGTCGCTGCCAAGGGCTGTGGGCAACAGCACGGCTTCTGCTTTTCTTTCTCTGGTCATCTTCATTCCATAGGTAACAAAGACAGAAGAGGAAAAGACCTGATTCTGTAGAGCCAGGCAAAGCATAATGAATTGCTCTTCACTTTCAGATCAACAGCAAAGAGGAAAGAGAGCTTAGATTCACCAACTGTGTATTTCTCCTAGCCCAGAACCTAACACCTTAGGCATCATTCAGCTGAGTGGATCTTTCTTAAAAATAAACAAACAAACCAAAACAAACCCACAAAAAGAGCTTCTTCAGTTCTTCTAAATTCCAACATAAGAAATAAAAAATGTAGGGGTGAGTACCCACAAGCAAGAACAGCTTCAGGGGTAGTTCATGGGGAATGAAGCCCTCTCTGAGAAATAGAATACAGAATAAAGACCAGAACAGCTGGAACATAAATGCAGTTTTTGCCTAAACATGAGAGACTGAATTTGAGTCTCTATACGAGACTGATTCCTTGTTGAAAACTCTTTTTTTTTCCTAAATGGATGATTGAAATTTGTAAAATGAGTATTTAGACATCTATAGTCTCTATCTATTGTCAATTGAGCCCATTTGTGTTATTCAGCAATTCCAGATATTTTCCTGGATTTTTAAAGGAGTTCAATGATTCTGTCTCAAATGTGTGAATTTCCTTTCCTACAAGGGAAATGCTTTAGGGTCTGGAGACTTCTGGTGGTCTGTTTTGTAGGTTCATTTTCAGCTAAATGTCTGCCACTACTGCTGCCATCCCTAGGCCCAGCATCCAATTTAATAATCTCATTTCTTTGGGATCACCCAGAGGGATTTTCTAAAGTCACTTGTTCTAAGGTCATTTGTTTTATCTCTTTGAGAGAAAATTCATCTCTATCTTCAGACATAGGGTGCAGGAGCACTCCTTAGTCACCCCTGCAAGGCTAAAATCCAAGCTATAGTTATCTTGTGCTTAATCATCTCCAGCTTTCACAAAGGCTTCTTATCTTAATTCAAACCAAACTAGAATAGTTATATAGTCTTAGGAATCTCATGCTTCTCATTAGTTAATGATGTATCCCCAAATGGATAATCCATTCCAGGGCTAGTTATAGATATCACAGCAGGAAGATTTCAATTTATCCACTGCTGTGAACACTCCCCCGTCTATTGCAGGTTCCTGTGTCCTTGCACCCATCTAATGTCTCCCTTACCCAGGAGCTGTTAGGTAGAACAAGAACTGCTGCTATAATTGTTACATAGGTCAAGAGCTGCTGCTATTCCTGTCATCACACACTCATTATTCATTACTCTGGCCGCTTTGATTGCATTTTAGTCTGTATAAACGGGTTCTATTTCCTATTAACCACCAGAGTAAGAAAAGTTTCAAGATTTTTTTTTCCACTCTAACAAAGGGAGGGGAAAGAAGAAGAAGAAGAAAAGAATATTTCTACCAATTACCTCTTCAAATACTATTTTCAGAAAATCACACAATGACAGAGTAGTTGAGGTTGAAAGGGACCTCTGGAAGTCATCCAGCCCAACATCCCTACTCAGTCAGGGCCACCTTGGGCTTGCCCAAGATATTGTCTAGGAAGCTTTTGAATTTCTCCAAGGATGGAAACTCCACAACTTACCCAGACAATCTGTGCTAGTGATCGATCATCCTCGTATTTCCAGATGTTCACAGGGAGCCTCCTGTGCTTCAATTTGTGCTCATTGCCTCTGGTTTTGTCACTGGGCACCACTGAAAAGAGCCTGGCCACATTCCGCTTGCATCCTCCGTGCAGCTATTTTGTACACATTGGCAAGATCCTCCTGAGCCTTCTCTACTCCAGGCTCAACACTCACAGCTCTCTCACCTTTTCCTCATATGTGAGTAATTCCAGTCCCTTTATGATCTTCTTTGCCCTTGGCTGCACTCTTCCCGGTATATCCACATTGGTCTTGCACTTGGGAGCCCACAGGAGGACAGAGCACTCCAGGTGTGGCCTGATCTGTGCTGAGCACAGGGGCAGGATCCCCTCCCTTGACCTACTGGCAGCTCAGGATACTATCAGCTGCCTCTGCAACAAGGGCACACTGCTCTGCTTCAAGTGATCAACAAGGCCCTTCAGATCTCCTTTCTTGACTGATAATCCCCTTTATCTCAAGGATTATTTTATCCAAAGCATTCCTCACCTAACATGGAGAACTCTGAAACTTCAAAATTGAAAATTAGTTCTTCTGGGCTGACTGCCATCCGCTGTACCTATTTGTTAGTCAACAGAACCATTCCCCTTTCCGAGACTCACACAATGGTTTCATACACTGTGTTCCATAACCCTAATTCCTTTCTCTCATCCCTGTGAGGAACAGCCTATAACAATTTCCTCCCCATCCTCACCCCATTCTCAATACATTTCTGAGTGACTCGACATGAATGCACTTTCCTCTTCAACAGGCTGTTCCACTCATTACTATTTACCATAGTCACATTCAATCTGTCCTCATCTCTCAATTAGAATTGAAAAATTTGACAAACTGGAAAATTATAGCTGGAAGAGAGCTAAGTCCTGCTGTACATCCAAAGGAAATAAAACCAACAAAAATCCCCAAACAACCAGCAACAACACAGAGCTCCTGGCTTGCACCCAGTTTACTGACTCACAGCCATGTTGGCTGAAACTGAAGGTCCACCAGTTACACACTGAGGTTTTGCCCAGCCACATTTAAGGGAATGCTCAGCCAGCAGCTATTATCAATAAAGAAGAGTAGATGGACTTGATCAGAAGTCAATCTCATAGTCTTCTGTATCAACTGGATGCTGCCTGTGTTAGCTCAGGAATGGCAACACCAACGATAGAGCTGGAACAGGAATGCATGATCATGCAATTCTCCTTTCAGGCATGATGCTATAGCCTCAGTCTGTGGACAACTGCCAGTATATAGAAGGAGATGGCAAGAGCTTGGTAGCACTTGATGATCCAGCCCTGAAAATAAATTTCCTAGATAATGGGAAAACCTCCCCTTTTTTCCCTCCAAGGGAAGAAGCCATATGCCACTCTCCTGATTCAACCCAGGATTGTCTTTTACACTCTGCTGGTAGTGCCCCAAACACAGCTTGCAAGTTAAGAGCCCTTTTTTTTAGCACAGGTGAATCCGACAAGGTTCTGTAAGAACCAGGAGTTTTTCACATAAATATGAACTTTGCACATAGCAAAAGAATCTGGAGAGGGAGAGAGAGAAACAGAAGAAAAGAAGAAAGGATGGAAAGTAAGCGGTCCTAGCCCAGCACCAGGGACCTTGACTCCACTCACAACAGAAATTAAGGACAGGTGTAATCCTCACTTTATTCATATGAGAAAATGAACCTGCCTCACACACATATTTCACCCTATTTCTTTTCTCCTAATGCTCCCAGGAATGTCTACCTGGCTATGTCTCTTTAAATTGTAATGGCATCATCTCCCAGTTCTAGGGGGCTCCTTTTTCACAGGAATTCCTGACTCCTGTCTGATGAAATTCGTTGTACATTCATGTTAGTGTATTTTCTGTCAAATTAAACTCCAAATTTATTAATAATGTTATCTCTGTGTATGTCACATTAGGAATTTGGATTTTCACCTGCACATTTCCCACCTTAAACCTTAGAGATATCAATGTTTATGCACCATTTCAAATAAGTTCCACACTCAGCGTCTCTTTTTCACTCTGTGTACAGATGACCCTTACACAAAAAGTCCTACAGCAATGTACTGCTGAAGCCACCAGCACAGGATGAATCCAGGTAGCTTCCAAACAGCATTGCTGCATGGAGGAAACACAACGGCACAACAGGCAGCAGGGTGATCCAAATAATCTGTACATCTCAATTTTCTGTTCTAACCACAGAACTCTGTATGCTGTGTTCCCCAGACTAACAAGCATTGCCATGTGCAGATTTATGCACCTGTTGGTTGCCCTGCTCCCCAAAGAGTTGTGTTTCCAAAAAGAAATCAAATTATCTGGGAAGGGAGAACCCTGGTGAGAAAGCAAGGAGCTGGAGTTGAGTTTCCCCTCTCAGTATTGGAGTCACTACGGATACTTTGCAGAGCAGAAAACGATACCTAAAGCTGAAAAGAGTATGCTGCCAGAGGTACTAATTAAATGTCTGGAAACTCACAGCAACTTGGATAGTCACATTAATACAATCAGCTTAGCAAATCTTCTCTTAGGATTACTCAATTCCATTTGCGTGACTTCATTCTAACTCTGAAATTTATTAAATTATCTCCCTTCAAATGCAGATAAGAAAAGGCATATTAAACAGAAGGCAAGGTTTTCCCTGCAATATAAAAGAAAATTGGAACAGAGAAACAATTTTTAGAAGAAACAGGAGAGACAATGGGAAAAGCAGTCCTTTGTTGTTGAACTTCACTCTATTTTATAAACCAATAAAAACACAGATTAATAGATTCCTTGTGCAATAAAAATGGAAATAGGACAAATATATTTCTTGTAACCCATCTAACCAGAAACTTCTGCACTGTTCTGCAAGAAGTACCTTCTCTCTAAGGACAGAAAGAGAAGGAACATAGAGAAAGGTAAAATTTTGTGCGACGGAAAACCTACAAATTATCCAAACTACATCTGGTTCCTGCAACTAATAATACCAAAGCAAAATAAACACACTCTCAGAGTAAAACACTGCTCTATTACTAGAAAAGACAATGATCTTAAATACAGGATTGAAAAAGCAACTAGCAATTACATTCGATTACACTTTCTTTGAATCACTTTACAAATAGGATCAGCGTTTTAATAAAAAAGCCAGCAAAATAGAATGTTGCGTGAAGATACCGACCACTCAAACTGACACCCCAACGCAGTAGTATTCACCTCAGCTGGACAGAGACATTCTATCATGGTGTATTTATTCGTGTGGTACCATTTTGTCCATTACTGCCCCCAGCTACAGTGTTGCTTTCACAGTTAGGTCCATCACTTTGGGAGGGTAAACCATGCTGCAAAGCCAATCAGCCTCCATTGCTTCCTCTGAGCTTTCAGGGTAACAGAAGGTCCAGTGACACAAACATGGGGAGTGCAGAGTAGACAATTCACAGTAATCCCTTGTCAGAGCCACCTTGTGGACATCCACCAGGATATTCTGCCCCACAAGATGAACAGCCAGGGAATGTACAGCCTCCAAACACTACCCACTGCTGAGTTCCCATGGTAAGGGCTGTACTGACAGCAGGAGTCACAAACCACCATGTACTTACACGGTCCCTGGCTGGACAGCCAATCCAAACCACATTGCCAGAGCTGTTCCTGCCTGGCAATTCACACAACTCTGTATGAAGTTTGAGCACTTCACTCAGTCAACACCAACTTATGCTAAAATTTCCCTGTGCAAAGTCAAGGTCTTCTCCCCAGGCTTGCACATCCTACAATAAATAAGCTCCATGGTTTTAAGGATTGTTTCTTTGTTGTCACAAATATTTCAAATGCTGGCTTGCACTCCTAATTTTCTATCCCTGGGATAGAAGGCAGGGAGGAAGAAGGGGTGGCCACCAAGGTAGTCTTGTTGTCGTGCTTTGTAGATCAGTGCTTCCAGCTCGTTTGGAGTTTGCAAAGAAACTCTTAAATTTGCTTCCTAAATCCTAGTCTGTTAATCAACAACAATCTGCTTATTAATGACAGCAAAGGGCACAAAATGTCCTTGAAATATAAGCCAATTTAAAAAGGCAATTAACTGTATTTTAACTGATGCAATGACAACAATGACTATTTTTAGATGAACCATAAACCATAGACTTCACAGGGATTTGGGAGGAGCTTTCTAATACAGCAACAGACACAAACACGCCAAGGCTACAGACAGAATCATGGGCATCCCTGGTTGAAACATAATGCAGTTCAATTTTAGCCAGTATGGACAGAGGTGTAACGTATTGCATTTATTAAAAAAGGCAAATATAACTAAAATTTGAAATAAATCCAATTGGATTTTTTTTCATGTTTTTGTACCTTCTATTTCAAAGAAGTTTGTTCTAGAAGTCATGCTTTGACAAAGCCATTGCAGAAACAAATCATCTGAGGCAAAAAGGAAACTGCAGTTGTCAGACAGATTCCTCTCCATCACTGTAAGTAGCATCTGCTTGAAATTATCCCTAATGAACAAGCTGTATTCTTAAATTTCTGCACAGTCTGAGAAACTTCAATTTAGACATTTTTCATTTAGAACTGGAAGGATTCAGTTTGAAAGATTGCCTGGATGTTTCTCAAAGTAATTACCAGAGAATAACAAAACTGTGAAGAGGTTCTAAAAATCCAAGTAATCAACATAAGCACTTTGAAGAACACACATCAGAGAAAGCAGCTTAGATATTCTTATCACAAATACCGCTGAAGAATTAGGATCAATTTTTTACTGACTTCAGAAAATCCATTAATTCCGCTTCCCTCAAAGATGGAAAAGTGAAGTGCACTGTGTTGAGGCAAAACCTGTGTATCTGCCTGACTATAAGTGCTTTCTGTCCAAATATACATGATTACCCCTTTCTTCTACCCCTCAAGACATGGACTAGAATGAGGAACATTTTGTCAATTTTCCAAGTATCTTGGGGGGAAAAGAAAGGAATTTTGTAGGTTTAGATTAAGCACTTTCTAATTAAACATTTAAAAATAAATTCTCATACAGTGTTTCTCATGTGAGCAGTAACTATTTTGCAAGTAAAAGATCAGAGGTGAAATATTTCTGGTTTTATAAGCTTATACAGTGAATTCATCAACATTCATTATCAGTGACACCTGTTTACTGTGTTTTGAGCACAGCACAAACAGAAAGGTAATTTTAAATGTTTTATTAGGACATATATTTTATAAGTCAAAAAGGCAGGGAGGAGCCACAAAAGGGCATTTGCAGGAAATTGGTGTGGTTTCATTTTGGGGGTTTTGGGGTTGATTTGTTTCTTTACTTGGTTTAGGAAAAAAGTTATTTATCTTTTATCTACTTATCTATCTTGCACCATAGAAATGTGATCTTTGCACTAATCAAGCTCAATATATAAATTCCACGAGCTTCCTGTCATTCAAACTGACCTGTCTTAATCTGAGGAGTACGAATACCATTCAGATTTCCTTTCAAAATTTTTTACTATACAGATAAGAACATTTCTACTCTGTATTTCTGTATATCCTGGACAAACCTAAATTTCAGCTACCTTTAACAGATCTAAGCCTGAAATTTAGGGATATGAGCATGAAGAGAAATCTTATTCCCTAGAAAACAGAAAATTATCCTATAAACCATAGTGAACATCAGAATTACCACAACAGAGTATCAGAGAAGCTACAATTCAAAACAAAGGCATGAAACCAGAGTAAAACAGTGTTAAAATTTATGCTAGAACCCAAAACCCCAAGTAAATGTTATGTCTGAAAGCAAAAGTTTTACTGTCACGTAGGAAGTGATGATTTCAAAAATGTATTTACTGAGTTCATAAACTGTTTTTGAGACAGATGTTTACTTGCAAGTGTGACATTCTTATTTTTGGTATGTGTTTGCTCTCACACCATATAGCCTAATACAGCAATTTTCCTGCACTATAATAAAAAAGTCTTTAGGACTCTGACAACACTCTAGGTATTCAAAAGGAATTATCTGTGTTGCAGAGTAGCACAAAGCCTTGTCTTCCCACACGGCAGAGGCACCCAACCCCTGGGGCTGGGTGTCTTTCTCTCTGATGCTGGTGAGCCAGCCTGTTTCAAACATCACCCAAAACACTCTCAAGAGCAGATCCAGGTGCTCATATGACAGAGGACACGGACACGTGTCACCAGGACACACATAAAAATCCCTCTGCTTTGGCTACACTGGTACAGTCATAGTGTTTATACTACTGTAATGTGTTTCCATAAGGGAAAGGGAATGACTCTTTAAATTATGATAAGACTTTGCAGTAGGAGGATTTCTACCAATCTAATTATGCAGGAAGGAAAAGGTTATTAGGCAGAGAACATATTTCAGCGTATTCCAAGCTCACATTACCTGAGCTAAGATATTCATGAGGAACTATGTTCTATAAATAGCTCTTCTTTAAAAAGGTAAGCACCACTAGGCTCCAAGTCATGCATTTCTCCAACAATATAAGTATTAAATGACAGCTCTTAGGTGAATGAACAATGATCTTAATCAAATGTGCTCAACGAACCATAGCATTATAATTTGATCTTGTTCATTTCATATTACGTGGCATTAGATAAACTGGAAGTAATTTTTGAATTTGCCAAGCACAGCTGAGGTCTCTCCTTCATAATTCCTTCAATTAAACACATATAGATGTTGACTTTCAGACTGTATTTTGTGTTATTTATCTTCACAGCATATCATAGTTCATAATAAATGAACACACAGTATAAACCTCTGTGCAAAGTAAAGTTTTAAATATGCTAACAACCTTCATATTTGGAACATTCAAATAAGCAGCTGAAGGACCTGGACTAGAAAAGGTTCAGTAAATGTAGGCTCTTAAAAATTTATTCTCACATAAATCCTCAGGTGATGCTTTAATTCTGCAGTCCACAGGCAAATACAGATGAAGAGATGCACTTAAAATGATGTGGTAAACTAATAAAAAATTATATATTCCAATCTTTCAGATTACTCTGTGACCAGCATAGTCTATTCCAAGTTTTACAGGATAAACAGATATCTATGTTACAGCGCCTCTAGTAACGGCTGGCAATAAAACATATCATTGAGAGCAAGTCCTTGAGGAAACAAGCATTTATTTTTCATTAAATGGGCACTTCAGGATATGCCTACCCTTACGATTTGTACAGTTTCAACTATCTTTGAGGCAGTTTAGAGCTCCCTGTTCCTCAGGTCCCACTGCTGGGAATGGACACATTAGCCCAGCCTCTCTGCTGCCAAGTCAGTGCTTGTCAGACTTTGTTAAACTTGTGCCCAAGGCTAACCCTGTTCCTCACATTGTCCAAGACACTCATTTCTATTCCACATTGGAAACACAAGTAGCTATCGGAGAGATTTTACTCTGTCAGCACTACAGTACTTTGCTTCCGGGTGCTACCATATCACATAACAGATCACTGTCAGTGGATGTCTTCCCTGCCCTACTTCAAACCAGTCCAAAAAGCATATTTAGGATTTCAAAAGTTGCTTCATACTGGCAATATCAACAACAACAACTTCTTCTCCCCTAGGCTCAGTTGCTACTGTCCAAGTTTGTGACAGGTGTGCTCACTCTCAAGGTGGAGTTTAACCACCATTCAGGTCAACACCTTATCAAGAAACATCAGCAGATTGACACAGTACTCCAATATCTGCCAGCAGAGCACGGTTTTGTTCTGTTGAGCGACAATCACCTGGCATACATGGAGTATGAGTCAAAGTACTTCACAAACATGTTAGAGCAAATTCACAGTCTCAGCAAGATCAGCCAGGTTTACAGACTGAACAAGCCAAGTAATTCTTTCCATCACAGTTACACACTAATCTTTCCTTACTTTAAATTATTTTTAAAATAGCCTGGGTTTGGATACTCCTAATATTTTACAAGAAGATGAGATATTTTAAGATAGGGAAAAAAGACCTAAATTGTAATCAGAACAGAAAATATCACATGGTATACTGTAGTAACAGGTAGTCCCTGCCATAGAGTCTTACTGCGAATCTGTCATATTGAGCAAAGGTTTCACTTGCCTTCTATAGCACAGATTATTACTGCCTGAGCCCCCAACTGCTTGATTACCTCTAGCTACTAAATCAACTAAGCTTTGTCCTACCAATGCTCCTTTATGATCTACGGTGATTAAGGAGATAGAAGATGATTCAAGAACAGAGAAGTCACTGAGTGCTAATATGCCCTGTGTCTGCAGAAGGACAACAAACCTACTGGCCTGGATGCCACTAACAACAGGAGTACCACAGAGGACTGCCCTGGAACCTGTCCTGTTCAACATCTTTATCAGTGACCTGAAAGAGGCAGTGGAGTAGCTGCTGTTGAAGTTTGCAATGATACCAAACTGGATGCAGGCTGAGAGGAGAACAAAATGATACGCTCAAAGACAGGGCTACCATTTGGATGGACCTAGACAGGCTGGAGGAATGGGCTGACAGGAATCTCACTAAACAAAGGACAAATAAAAAAGTCCTGTACCTGGGAAGGAGGAACGCCTTTCAATTGTACAGGCTGGCAGAGAGCTCTGTGAAAAAAAGACCTGTGGATATTAGTAGACCCTAAGTTGAACATGAGCCAATGTTATCTCGGGCAGCAAGGGAGGCCAACAATATTCTGAGCTGTATCAAGAGGAGCACAGACAGTAGAGCAAGGGAAATTATCCTCCTTTACTCAGGTCTCATTAGCCCACATTAGAATATCACATACAATTTTGGGTTTGAAAGTATAAGAAAAACATCAATAAATTGGAAAGAGTTCAGTTGAGGGTTATTGCAGTGGTCAGAGCAGGGGCCTGTTCAGCCTAGAGAAAAGACAGCTGCCGGGGGACCTATTCAAGATAAAGCCAGGCTCTCCACAGTGGTGCACGGCAGGAGAACAAAAGACAACCACCACGCACAGAAATAGGACAGACTCATGTATGTAAAGGAAATACCCCACTTGCTGTAAAGGAAAGACTCTTCCCCCTGAGGACAGTGAGTCAAACACTGGAGCAGGTTGCACAGAAAGGCTGTGCCTCCACATGCCTGTTTCCGAGACCTGACAGGATGAAGCCCTGAGCAATGAGCAGTGAGCCCTATTTGAGATCACAGCTGACACTGTTTTGAGTAGGTTCTTGACCTAGACATACACATCCTGAGGTCCTATCTAATCCGGTCTAATACCACACAGTCCTTTTCCCTGACCACTAGAACGAAGGCACACAAAACCCCAAGTTTAAAGAATTAATCAATTCAGTGAAGACATAAACAACTGAACAGAAATTGCTGCACACAATGAAGGGCCATGTGAGTCACAGAACCTCCTGTGACAGTGTGCTACCACTCTGCAAATGGCTATTGAGCATGATTCACAGAATATTGTTCTTCCACATCGTCATTCAGCACAGTTCAGAAAAACACCTCAAGGGTCAGAAGAGAGCTCTTTAAAGTGAAGGTCAAGAGTGACACTAGCACAAGTGTGTATAATTGAATATTTTTAGGCTGTAATTAGAAGATTTTTAGCCTTCAGGGGAATTAAGTTCTGAAACAATCTGGTAATAGAAGTAATGGGGAATTAGAGCTAAGTGCTTTCAAGAGCTAAGGAACTTTACCAAAGCCATAAGTTAATCAATATCCATAAAAAAAATTAACAAATACCTGATACAGAGAGGACTCAGAAGAGTGCTATTTGCTATGCTGAAAAACTATGTGGATAAAAGTCTACATCCTATGTGATCAAAGTAAAAATTGCCTTAAAAATATAATATTAAAATGCAAATTAGCACTGATAAGAAGCATTTGATGAAAGGATCTGAGACAAAAGTACACAGTAGTAGTACTCCTGCCCAGTCCATCCCAAATATTTTCCCTGTGAAACAACAGATTTTTTTGTCAGGAAAAAGAACCAACATACAAAATCCAAACCAAATATCATTATTATTCTGTATTACACTGGACTAAAGTTGTAGGTGTTATGTTACTTAGGGAAAAGTCACAAAAATTACTAATGCACTGGTTAACAGATTACAGAGCAGAAATGGCCCAACTGAACATTGTGGCCCAAACACTTCAGACACGTTTTCTTGAGAGATACATGGATCACTCCATGGGAACTTGCTGCCTAAACAGACCATAATGGCACATAACAAAGAAACAGTGTGACTCATCATTAATGAATGTTTTCTCCAATGCAGGAGGTACAAAAATTACAGGAGGAGATGTCGACGTTGTGGTCAGATGAGCACATAAATTCATTTATAGAGATTAGCTGGGCTTCAGCATAAGCCACACTTCCTCCAAAAGAGACTACATGGTCTGCCCTTACTAAAAAAGTGGTCTCCAACTGTATCAAGGGAACAGTAATATATAGCTACTACTATTTCCAACAACCAATGAAAATGGAAAATAAATTATCTAGTGGCAGACTGTTTTTACTGGCCTACTAGAAAATAAAGGTATCTCACGTACACCTCAGACAAATAGTGTTAAAGACCTGCTTAACCTCTGCCTCAGAAGAATCACATTACAACACATTGCTCTGCAAAACAGAGAAATAAAACCAATTATGTTGATATGGGTGACACATTCAAAGAATCTTAAATCATACGTTCTTTCTATAAATATTGTACATTCTGCCCATTGCTGTCTGCATTTCAGCATTCTAAGTACTTTTCATAAGGCAAACTTCCATTTGGAAAAAATTGTTACCATATCATCATTTAAAGATATTTTTTCCACCTGTCTTGTCCTTATTCCAGTATGCACAACTGCACTTTGCAACACCTGAATGATGCATTAATGATACAACACTCACCTTCAACAGCTGTTTAACCACAGTGTCACAGCTTCTTTCACGTCTTCCAAGTACAGAGTACAGCTTGTCACATTAAGTTTGAAAGAATTCACACACCAACATCAGTATCTTAACTTCTCTATCAATATTCATCTGATACTCCTCATCTTTGTCTGGCTTCTTGCAAAGTGCTGTGAGAAAGGTACAGTGCCAGAAGCAATGAAAGCCAGGCTCCTCATAGGGTACAGAGACTGACTGAAATACAGGGATAAGTTGTTTTCAAATACAACTATTCTATACAGGAATTCTGGAAAAAAAATGCCCAATTCCACATCCACAGAGCTTAAGCATTCTCGGCTGATGTGAATGGCAAGTTTTCACTTTTCACAACTCTTACAACTTTCTGTTTCTTTCTAAAGATGTAATAAGCATCAGCTTCTTGTTTTAAACTCAGTCACATTTTCAGTGGTTTATGTACAGATGTAAGAATTTAATTTCCTTCTGAAAATGAGAGATCAAAGTTAAAGCAACAAAGCAAAGTGGAGCAGCACAATTGAATTCTATTGTCATTTCTGCAGCTGGAGGACACTGAGTGAGCTATAGCTTCTACTTGTGATTAAAGTCAGCATAACGTCTCGCCTTTGCCATGTACAAAGTTAATTCAAGTTTTGATAAACATTTTAATCCAACAAAAAATTGGACTAAAAACCACAGGTAGTACCTGGCCATCAAGAGTATCTGTTATTGGGAGCATTTGATCATGAGACTGATATGGCAAGACCAGTGAAATGTCAGAGTAGATCATCTGTCTTATGCCATGATTTACACTGGGCTAAAATACTTTATAATTAGCAGACTAGGGGGAAAAAAAATTAAAACATCAATTTTGAAGAAAGCTGTTTTGCATTCAAATAGCACAT
This sequence comes from Dasyornis broadbenti, assembly GCA_013397935.1. Taxonomy (NCBI): domain Eukaryota; kingdom Metazoa; phylum Chordata; class Aves; order Passeriformes; family Dasyornithidae; genus Dasyornis; species Dasyornis broadbenti. The sequence continues at coordinate 1,056,458 of VZRN01004924.1, read as the reverse complement.
GGAACATGGACTTCATATATGCTATTCTAGTCCCCCAGTAAAAAAAAAAAAAACAGTTTCCTTCATAGTCTATCAAAATACTAAGCATTCCTTACTTATTCTGCTTTTCACTTTTATTATTATAGTAAACAAGTTCCTTTGCTAAATAGCTACAGAAAAATATTCAGCACAAATACAGTTCAATTGAGACTTAAATCTGTGCACAGTCAATTTAGATTACAGCTGTTTTGCCAGAGGCATCACCATTCATCTAATAACTAACAAAATATGCCTGGAATTATTTTGACTATAAAACTAATATAAAATATTATTTATTTTCTTTAACCTTTGCAGTTTAGAAACACATGGTATAAATGCAAAGCATTCAAGATCCCATGACAAACTAAACTGTATGAAAATTACATTAATATCTTCTGCATAATACTTAACTATGCACTCATTTTAGGATAAAAATAGTCAAGTTGCATGAAAAATTGCAAGGCACTATAAAATGACTACAAACATTTTCCTTAGAAGCAGCTGCCAAATTTTTTTAGAAAATCTATAGCTCTCTCTTGCTATTATACACCTAATCATTTGCCTCCCCACAGTTCCTGTTTATTTGGATACATGTAATATTTATTTTCAATGTATACTAGATTCTGGTTTCACTCAATTATATTCTGGAAATTATGGTGTTATATGCCGATCAACAGCCCATATGCTTGCATGGAAACTGACTTTTTATGGCCTCTCAATCTTGTGGGAAAATTAAGTATTGATATAATAACTATCCCTTTACATTATTTTGAATCATTCTCAGAACAAAATTGCAATTTAAAGCCAGAACAGACCAACATAAGCAAGTGATATGAAATAAACACTGAAAATAAGATTATATTACAGATTATCTATACTTACATAATATGATTATATAAGTCATTATGAGTCTTTACCATTGTTTTTAAGGATAGCATCACAAAGCTTTACACATGCATACCATGCTATGAGAAGGTCAGTGCCTACAAGTTTGGAGTACCTTCCATGGTTTAGCTGCTGTCATGCAATAAGTTGCTCAAAAACATTCCAGTAAGAAAAAAAACCCCAAGAGAATACCCCAATAATTGTACAGCAATCAGAAAGCTAAACTGAACTTAATTGTGCAACTGGTCATTCTTCAGGCTTACATACCTCTCAAGAAAGTTACAGTATTTTACTAGAGTTGGATCAAGTAATGTGATGAAAAGACAGTTGAACTAGAATTGTTGTTCAAGAAAGCACCTATAAAGAATCACTCCCAATTATAGGTTCCTGTGTTAGCATAAAAACAATGGAGATTTTTCTGTATGAAGTTCCATCCAACCATAATGCCAGAAAGGGACTGTACAGCCTACAGTGCCAGATTATTTCAGCTACCAACCTTCATTCACTGTTTGGCTGTTTGGGAGTTCACTTGCAAATATCTCTTCAGATTCACCTCAAGCTAAATCTTCGTGTATCTAATGCCAAGTACGTCTTAAGGATAAGATTTGTCTTTCCTGTGATAACATTTTGCATCCCAGTGAAAATATATGTTGTTAATACAGCCTTGGAAAGCCATATTCCCAATAAGTTTCAGCTGCATAAGGCTCAAGCCAAGAGATTCTGTGGAGAAAATTCCAGCAGTGTCTCTTGGAAGAGCGACCTTGACAAGTAATTCTCAAAACACTTTGTACAGTTGTTGCCAAAGACTTAAAAAGAAAGTACCTGCTAGTGACAAAAAGAAAATCTGTATCAAAATATACATGTGAGTATCTATCAGAAGATGTTAGACCAAGGAAAAATTTTAAATGAATACATAACAATTTCAATCAGATTTTAATATAAAATTCTGAAAACCTGTAAGATAAAACCACAACATTTCCACTTTCTGTTTCAAAATTATTTTTGAGTAATATATCTCTCAAGAATATAAAGGAGAAAAAAAAAACCCTTAGTCAATGATAGTATAACCAACCTGGCATATAACTTTTAGAATAATTTAAACAAGAAATTCTATTTTTTTTTTTTCTTTTTCATTTGGTAAAAATGTTATACACAAGTCCAAGGCAAGAAAAACATCTCATTAGAATTGCACTCCTAATTTCTACACAGAAATTCTCAAAAGCTCTATCTATAATCCTAGCAAAGGAAAGCCTTGAACAGGGCCCTACTGGTTCACAGGTCAAGAAGCACAGGTTGGCTCATGACCACCTTGCAAAGGGCAAAGTTCCTCTGTGACAGGTTTGTCTTAGCAGCAGTTAGCCAAGAACATGCCAAAACAGAGCCAGGAATCAAGCTAGTAAATAAATAGTGTGCATGACCAGGATCCATTGCTCTTTATCAGTTTTTTTTTAACTACACGGATGTGGCCACACAAAGTTCAGGAGATTGCTTTTGCGGATGCTTTTGACAAACTAGGAGTTAACTTTCACATCAGTTTTGAAGACCTATCTAGACACGGTTACTTCTTCTGAACACAAAAGCCAAATAAATTAATGTTATTCTTGAACATGCAAATTTTACTACAGTATGACTGGCAAATTATAGTATTTTTGGTTTTGACAGATTATGCAAATCAAGAATATAATTTATGTACCTACCTAGTTTATTGCCATGTTGTTTCCAGATACAGGAATCAAAACCATGAATATATAAATTCTTGCTTTTCAAAACAGGTTGATGCAATAAGTTTTTAACTCCTCAAACAACAGTTCTTCAGATTCTGAAAGGCAGAGCTTTCAGAGTATGCTATTTCCGTTGAGACCAAAACAGAAACTAATCATAAAACATTAAAAGACTACGTGACTTTTCAAGAAGACTCTGGAGCTGTTTGCTTACTCCAGCTATCTAGATCCACAGCACCAACGAAAAGACCAGGACACGGTCTTTACTATTTTACAAAGAAAAACAACACTCTAAAGGACATTTCATTTGAGCTGCACATACATGTCATAATCTCAGCATGCCACAGCCACTACAGAGGAATGCTCCTTTGTATTTATAGAGTCTTAAAATTTCATAAATAGGCATTATTTTTTAAAGTTCACTAAATCAGACTGTAATTTTCTGAATGTTACAATTTAGTTCACAGAAAGAATGAAAGCTCAAAAGAACATAAAAATTATTTTAATTTCAGAAATTGCTTTGGTACACAGGACCATAGGGCTTGTTTAATGCACATCTTATTTGCAAAGAAAAACCAAAACTGCTTTTTAAAACAATGCTATGGCTGCATTTCTTTATGAAGCTGAATAGCTGCTGTCAGAGGTCTTAACAATAATTCTGGAAGTAAAGCATCCAACATGCAATGTATTAGATCTACAGTTTATTTATTTGCTGGTACAATTTAGCAGAACTGACCAGGATGACTCATACTATTTGAAAAGTGGTTTCTAATGTAAATCTGACAAACCTCATAAAATCGGTTGTGTATTAGTTGATAGTGAAAAATTTCAACATGGTACAGCTCATGTTTTATACTTCCAAATTTCTTTAGAATTAGCAGTAAGCTTCATTGTAATTAGGAAGAATCTGCTTAGGATCCATTAAGACAGCAACATATTTAGTTCCTTACTATTCTGCAAAACTTTATGTGATTGGTAAGATTTGACTGCAGTTAGATAGTAATCCACATTCTCTACTGCAGATACATTCAATTTCATCCTCAATGTAAAACTTCTCATCATCCAAATAAACAAAGTTCTATTCAAACAGTTTTGTATAAGCACTCAGAGAGAAATTCAGCAGAATTAACTGTACAATTTATACCATCAATACAATTCTCAGGAATAATTCTATGTTTACAAAACTACCTCAAAACACGCGTGCTATTTCAGTCTTTAATCATCAGAATAAAGCTTAGAAGGGATTTTAATGTTACCTAGATTTTGAGTGCTTCTCAGCTAAAGAAATAGTGAAATTTCAACTATTTACCATAATTACATAAGATTCAAAGATACAGCTTAGAATGAAAGATTCTTTCAAGCATTAAGAACAGTTGAAAAAATTCTAGTAATATGAAGCAATAAAAGCTACAAGAAAGTTAGTACCTACTATCCAACAGCTTGTACACGTGTGCATGTATACACATATTTATGCTTAAAATACCAATGTGCATCTTCTGGTATTTTTTGTTTAAATGACTTTTCTGTACCTTTTAGAAATGTTTCTAGTGCTTTAATATAAATATTCCTATAAAGAAAATATTTACTTAAAATTATTTAGAAAATTACTATTAAACTGATGACTTTTCTTTTTTTCTCCCCTTTGACCCTCTGGTCGCAGATCATGAAAAACATATTAAGCAAATCTGTAATTTGCCCTTCAACAACTTTGGAAAATAAAGACAGAAAACATAGTCAAAACCTATGCCGAATTTTACTGTACAAATAGCTGAAAATTTTTTAACGTTTTGCTAATACCAGCCAAAAATCAAATTAAATGCCCAATCCTGTCAGCTTTTGAGAAAATATAAGTTTTAATTTTACTTTACTAGAAGCAATATTAGAAGCAGAATCAGTTCAAAATGAATAAAAATCATGATACATTATTACGTTAACTAACAATGGAGGCTCAGTAAAAAGAATACAAGGCAAAGAATAGAATAGTGCACTGTGGTTTTATTGATGGCAGCAATGACAGTTTGCCTCTTTCATATGTAAAAAGTGTTCAGCTTCATTTAACTAAGAACTTTAAAAAAGTCTTTTGTGGTGTCAGGTCCAAATTCCTTCTGCTCACATGAGCTTTCTTTGTTCCATCCTGCTGTTTGGAAAAACCCAGAATTTCTTCTAGAAGAAGTGTTCAGCAAGGTGGGAGCTGCCAGTGAATTTCCCCCGACTCCGAGAAGGTTTCTAAATGAAAAAACTAAAACACAATAGATAAGGACAAAAAATATTGGCACTCAAGAAACCATAAGTACCCCCCATCCCCAGGCTTTTTGTGCAACATAGGCTTCACTGTCACTTCATTTTCTTCCTCCAAAAGAGTGGATATGTGCTTTTCAGTACTTATGGAGACACAATTCTTTAAAAGAATAAATCAGAAGGCTGCACTTCAATGCAATAAATGTGATTGGTCTAATACAAAGAACACTTTCTGATAAAGAGTTCTCTGCCACAAAACCACAATTTCTCCATTGTTAAGGATTTCAATACAGATTTTATAACAAATGTGACAAGGTGTAGATTAGTTCTGTCATGGAGCAAAGGAAGACCCAAAAAACACATAATGACCAAGTATGTATAGGTTCACACTCATAGGTTCTTTCAATCTCCTCCAAAAGCTATGACCCTTCAAAACACTCATTTCTGATTACCCGCTCCCCTTCTATTTCAGACTATTATGATATTCTATACAAAAAAATGTAACCTCAGGATGTATTTTTATTATTGTTAAATCCTAATTCTTGTATCTTGACCCTCTAAGAGGAGTATCTTATTTTACAGACCTGTTAAACCTAGCATTTGACTCATACCCACATAAAAATTCCCTCTGATAAAATTCTGAGTTAGTGTTCTCCACCTCACGCTGCTGGATATTAATAAAGGATAATTTCTAGGTCAACTGCAAGCCTGGTGAGGTACTGACTACTCCATACATCTGTTACTTCACCTTAACATGTCTACTTTATTTCTCTGTCTTCATAAAAATCACCAGGTCAAGACTTCCTGCAAGTCTGCAGTAATTGTTTGTCCCTCTCCACTGCTTTTAGAAGTCCCCTTTTTAATTACTGAAATACTGCAAAAACAGTCCCTTTAGAGACTTCTCTTCCCCAGACTGAACATCTCCATGGATCCAAATTCCACTTTTAAAAAGCAACTCAGAATTCTAAAATCTTGAAGCTCCTCATACTTAAGACTGCTTGCACTACAGACGAAGATTTTGAACTGATTATTTAGTAATACTAATTCCAGATTTGCATGCCCCAATTCAATATCTGAACGAGTGTGCTGAACACTAATCCAGGAAGCAGTACAGCCTCACTTCTGCATTGCTGCACCACTGCACTCGTAAGTCTTCCTTGTGAAGTGATATAAGATTATACACAAAGATCTAAAAGGTTTCAGGTATGAAGTGATATGTTGGCTGTACGGACCTTATGTTTCATCTTTGATACATCCCTATCATAACCAGTACAAATATGGCCAGCAATCTTCAGTTTTAGTATTGCCTAAGTTGCTTTTGAGGATAAGATACCTTGGAATTTTAAATGTTATAAACTACAGCATTAAATTCTACAGAATTTACCGATTTATAATATCAAATAATAATCATCAAGGGTTTTCCATCTCTTCAGAAAAAAGATATTTAGTTACTTTACATAATAGAGAGGTACTCCCTTTCAGTAAGTACAGGTGTCATTAATATATGATCTGTTGAAGATGTAAAACATCCTGCAGCAGAAAGTTGTGATAACATTATGTTTCACTGGATCCCTTAAAACTTGCCCAATAAATCTTGTTTTCATTTACCAGGTTATCAAAAACTTGACCTAAGAACAATATGCCATGCTATCAAAAGATCTAAAGAATGAAAAGGAGGCAAAAACCATACAGAAATCCCCACTTCTAGGAACTGACATTTAATATTCCTGGACTTTACATGTCAAGACATTAAAGTTACATTGTTGTACAAGTCCAGGTAAGCTGAAAACAATTTAGAAAAAGCCCATGTTTGATTTTCTGCCTACATTTAAAATCAGTGAAGAATTGATTACAACCACTTATTTTTGGGAAAGCTCAATAGAAAGGAAAAGCTGTAAAGGCTTATTTTCTGTGCCAGATAGGTTTTGATACCAGATCTGCTGTCCATTTAAATTAGGATCTCATTATAATCTCTAAAATAACATATAGGAATACCTGCAAGGAACAATCACCTGTGCCTTAGAAAGGTTGCTCCTTAACTGTCAACAATTTATTTAGTCTTGAGATACAGGAGTTACCACCTCTCTCCCTGGTGCCCCCTAGCTGACCAAAGCTAGGTACAGTTTTCCAGATTTATACTATAAAATTAGAGAAATACTAAAAATATTACCTAAAGATATAAAAAAATTCCCTGGCTTTGACTGCTGTGTACACTTCACATCTCTCATTCAACTGATCACCCTGACACTGCTCAGAACCAACTGATCTGGTTAAAACTCTGCTCAGTGAATATTCCAGAATAATTTCTGCACAAACTATCTCAGGACATGTTTACTGATAGTGATTCATACATGCACTTAAAACAGAAAATCAAATTATATCAGCAAAAATAGAATAATTATCACCTTGGTAAGAGTCAGAAATAAAGTATGCTCTTACACTGCCACTACTGCCACAAATGAAAAATGCATTTTACCATGTAATCAAAAAAGTAGAATCATATGTTATTGCATGTCAGAAATATCAAAAGCTACAGAGATCAGCAGCACCTCTTAAGCCAATAGAACATGGAGGACTGGAGCAATGAAAGGAACAAAAAAGAGATTGGTAAAAATACACTGGCTAGTAAGAAAAAAAAATCAGATTCAAAAGACACGCTGCGGATGTACATCAAATAGCATGTGACTTACCAAAGCTTTCTTTAGCCAGGATAGACTTTTGACCATCTTTTGTAAATTAAGGATTTAGAATATCAACAAGTGAAATGAAAGCAGCACAGAAAGAGATTTGTACAATAAAATTATTCTGTCTTTTATCTGGCTGGCCTTTTAAAATTTATGAATGTATGTAGTAGGTGTCTTTTCTAAATATGATATATAATCCCTTCACTTCTGGTAATTAATAAAGTACAGGTGCAAGCATATCCTCAAGATTTAGAGTATGATAAATATTCTTTGACTTTGCACCTCCCCATTCAATGGTGAACTCACAGATTTTATATTTCTCCTTCTCATGCAACCGAAACAACAGAAAGGATATATATTCACATAAATGGCTTATAAAAAGTAGAATATGGGACCTTGGACAGAGCCAGACAATCCTGAGTTCAGCAGGGATTGCAGCTGCTTATTTCAGAGAAGAAGCTGGTCCAATGTACGTGAATGAGAGAATCTTGCTGCTGCTCTCAGGTGAAAAGTATCAGGTAAAAGTTTGCTTTAAGTCTTGACATAAAGCGAAAGTCAAAAGCTACTTTGCTGAAGTGTTTCTATTGCTTTCCCTCTTCCCACAGGTATATTAAGTCTTCCTAAGCCACAAAGTTCAGAGAAACAGAGATAACACCTTCTATCATAAATATACCAATATGCCTAAAAAAAATACAGAACAATCCAGATTAATTTTTCTTGAAATCTAAACCAATACATGAAGCACCAGTACTTTACCTTTTTTTTTTTCCTTATTAATCAGTTTCTAGCTCGGGGGGGTTGATAAAATTGTTGGGTGGGTCGTGTGGACCGTCGTGGCTGACCATCACCTCCTCTGCGGAATTCTAGAGTTTGCTCGTATGTTTCTTCTTCCTCCTCCTGCAGGTAAATAGCATTGTTTTAAATGAAAGAGCAGGAAAACACATTACATATAAGTTGGTATAAGCACACATACATACACACACCATATACAGACATATACATGTACGGGTGAATCCATGCACATATAGCAACTGCTGCTTCTGTGCTGATGACCACTTAATAAAATAAGTGAGGTATGGGAATGGGCTTTTCAAACCTAGGAAAGCTAGCAAAATCAAGCTGGAGAATCTCAAAACTCAATCCCCAGGGCAGCAGCAGAAGTTATTAAATATTTGCAGGGAAGAAAAAACCTCATATATATTAAAGAAAAATTATTTTCCAAGTCATACAGGCAACAAACTCAAGAAGCAAGGTAACCTCAATAACTTGCCAGAGCAAGAGAAATATCAGCTTTCAGGAGTTCACAAATGTGTGTGGAATGAAATAAAAGAATTAGGAAATAGAATTACAAGGAACAGCATTTGGAAATATGCACGCTAAAACACACATCTGAAACAGTAGATAAAAATCTATGATGCAGTAAAAATGAAAAAAGTCTACAAGTAGAGTGAACAACAATTTAGAGATGTATTTGCTATGTGCAGCAATGATAAATATACACTCTGAATAATGAGAGGAGAGGCAAATGTATTTGCAATATTCAATCACTCCTAGGCATCTTCATACCAGAAAGATATTCACAAAGTACATGGAATTCAGAGGTAAAAAAGAAAAATCAAAAATAATCAAGATACTGGAGAATGACTTACAGAGAAAGAGTAAAATAACCACGTATATATTTTGGTCAAGAAATATCGAATGGAAAAACATTCATTAAGTGGAATATTTGAAGGTGGTATGCATTAGAGAAAATTTTAAGAGTGTAAAAGTTTATATCAAAGAGAAATAGAACAAAAAACTGTAGGCTGGAAAAAGGGTTCCTGAGAATGAGTATGATTGTCAAATGCTGTCTCAGAAAAACAGTTTTGATTTAATTTCTTTAATATCTTAACACTATACTGTAGCAGACACTATGTCCAGTGGGAACACGCTGGAAGAAATTCACTTTTGGGAAAAAGTACTGAAAATGTAATTCTCCCTTTTATTCACAACATAGGAACATAAAGCAACACAAGCAAGAGCATTGAATGATTCATTAGAAGTTCATCAACAATTCCAACACCCAGGAACTGTTAGACTGCTGCATGCACATAACAGAGTAAGCAAGTCACAGCAGTAAAATATTTCACTGTAAGCGACAGAAAAGAAAACCTACAGCCTAAGTTTCTTTCTTTTGTGAAAAGTGAGGTCTTACTCAAGAAACCTTTCTTTCTGAATTATTCTGAATACCAATAAACACACATTTTTAAAATAACAGGTACAAACAACCATATTCCTCATAGTAAGGTCTCCTATTTACAGGGCACATCTGTGGTCACAGCTATATTTTCAGATTAAACATTACTACAGAGAGCCTGAAACAACTGTGGAAGAAAAGATTTTCAGCACTGAATACAGCATAATTGATTTATTTCTCTTCGTTTCACTGTAGCTGAAGGCTGAGATGCAGAGTTCTGGCATAAAACTTAGTTTTCTCGGTTTACTTCTTTTACCACCTGTAGCACTATAAATTCCCTCATATAAACAAGTTCAGAGACACTGATTATCCAAAAAAAAATCAATAGAGCATTAGATGTCTAACACAAAAGTCCACACAGTTTGCAATATTGCAAGCGCTAGTACAAACACTCAACTTTGTATATGAGACCATCTCCCATCACTGACAATGCAAGTTGCACTAGCATCCAATACTAAAAGAGAAGCTAAAGGCCTGAAGTGGTCTAAATACCTTTAGCTCTTTCCGTATACTCTAAGAAACATGAATAGCTGAAAATAGCACAGAAATTAAATAGTTCCATGTATCACATTTCACCTGTAATAGCCAACCTCTTTCTGAGGGTAAGCACATCAGAGTAAATTTCTACAGCAGCAAATCTTCATCAAATCTCAAAGGTAATGTTGTTGATCCTTTGAACTCAGTAAAGTCAAATTAAAAGCAGTATTTGTCTTACACTCTTCTATTTTGGCGTAGTTGTCCTTACACACAGAATGAAAAGCTTCACATGCATGCATTCCAAATCAAAAATTTTTACTGCAATAGGCAAAAGTGAAATGTGAAATCACATTCACTTTCTTGAGGCTCTGAATAATGTGGAAATGAGCAATGCAGCAAATGGTAATAATGAATGAGTAACAGAACACCTTCCAAGTGTTCCCTCATTCCTTTCTATGCACAGCGGCTCCACACACACTTACTGATCATCTTGTTGAATTCTGCCATCTTCACGTCACATGATACATTGTCATTCCTTGGGTCTTACCTATTCATCTTTGATCCTAAATGGATCTAATGTTCTCCAAAATAACAATTTGCCAAGTCATATCTTCATTAAAAATTTCTTATTTTACAAGTAATTGAATTTCTTTTCTGTCAGCATTTCTTAATCACTGACCCTCAACTCACTATTGCTGATCTTTCACCCTCTACTGCCATTTTATTTCCACAGAATCACAGAATGGCTGAGGTTGGAAGGGACCACTGGGGGTCATCTGGTCCAACCTCCTGCTTAGGCAGGGTCATCCCAGAGTACATGGCACAGGATTGTGTCCAGATAGTTCTTGAATGTCTCCAGTGAGGGAGAATCCACACCTTCTCTGGACAATCTGTTCCAGTGTGTGGTCACCTGCGCAGTAAAGTTCTTCCACATATTTAAGTGGAACTTCCTGTGCATCAGTTTCTTCCCATTGCCTCTCGTTCTATTGGTTGGAACCACCAAGAAGAGCCTGGTCCATCCTCTGGACACCCTCCCTAGATAGTTAAGATTTCACTGTCAGTCTTTTTCAAGCAAAACAGGCACAGCCTTTTTATCCTTATTTCTATTTTAAGGAAATTCCTTATTACCTTAAATAAACAATTCCATTTTATGGACTTTTATCTCACTCTACTTTAAAATCTCTTCACCCTACACTAAAAACTGCCATTTTCTGGAACAGCATGCACTGTTTGCAGGCAAACCTAGGTATGTCTCATGTTCACTTTCTGGTTTTTCCTATTTTTCAACCAAAAAACTTCATCTATCTACACTTCTTCCATTATAACTGCAGTCAGTTAGGTCACACATCTTCCCACCAGCTACTTTCCCAATCTTTCTTATTGCTTGCCTTCAATTTATCAGTTGCTTGTGACTCATTCTAAATTATTCTTATCCACATAAAATCTAGATTACATTTTATAAAGCAATGATGGCTACAAATCTCTCTTAGAGGATCTTCATTCTCCTTCTATTACCAGTAGAGGTTTTATATTAATACACTGCTCCAAAAACTTATGTATTTTATTATCTCCATACTTGAGCTTATTTGTCATTATTTATCTAAAATCCAGGATCCAGGACTCAGTTTATTAGTACTTACACAATGCCCACCTCTGACTATGAACATTGAGATTAAATGATAACATTAAGCACAACTGCAAAATACACGAAAAACTGGCAAATCCATAGGAAAAAGCAAGGAAAGGTTCACAATGCAAACAATGAAATGCACAAAGAAATTTCTGCACTAAAAGGTTAGAATGACGAGAGCGAGGGTGAGCATGCCAGCATTCTTTAGGAATTTTAAAAAAGAGGACAAACAGGGAAGGATAAGTAATTTGAAAATTCACCTTCCATTTAAAGTTTTGCTGTAAAAATCTGTTGTTATTTTTATGTTTTTGTTCCATCTCATAAGAGAAGCGAAAACTAGACAAGGGTAAAATGGGAACACATGCACACCTAGTGCTTTTATTTTGGACCCACATACTCTGAAGAGCTTGTACCATCACCATAGTTGATCAGCTGAGCTCAGTGAATCAGCAAGTAACTTCAGTCCAGGCAAGTGACTACCAGCCTGCTTTTACATAAAAAATTCAATGGATTTCATAGCTGCAGAATACAGTTATAAATCCAGTATTTAAAATACTTCACCAACCAATTTACTCTTCAAAGGAACAATATTAGAGCAGAGTAAATTTATACTTCATCAAAAGCTTTCTCTCTGAATTTCAACTTCAAGACTTCTTTCATTGCATTCAAAAGAACTGTTTAGAAACTTTTTTGAAAACACAGTCCTTTGAAGTGAATCCGTGCTGCATAACTTCTGAGAATGAATAGGTGGATTACAGTAAAGAACTGGACGGAAGTTATGTATTGACACAAAAGCTTTGCTGAATACTGTGCTCACATATATTTAGGAAGTAGTTGCAAGTCACAACTGAGCAGCTCCTGCACTTTTGCCACTTACAAAGTAGTTACCTTTGTCTATTACTGCTTACGGACAGAAAATTCTGCTCCAATCACTGGGCCCTTCTGCTGAGGCTTTTCAATTATAACTCTCTGCGGGCTATTATGGGATGAGCACCCGAGCCGGTGCAGGGAGGCGTGAAGAAGCAGCATGAAGAAGCAGTGTGGGGGCAGGGACTGTGGGACAAAGAGGAGACAGAAGGCAAAGAAGGCAGAAGACATTTTCCACTTCAGTAGTGTCAAACCACTGTTTCAGTTAAGCTGTAGTCTTAACTTCACCCACACACGGAATGCATGGGGAACTTGTTGGTTCAGTACAAAGAGACTGTTGGCTTCCTTGCAAAATGACCTTTTCTTTCATGTGCATTTCAAATTCCATTTCCTGATCCAGATTTAATGCCTCTTTGCACTGCCCACTCTGCAGGCAACAGCTGTCTCCTGCTGTTAACACACCAAGTGATCTCTTTTTTTCCTGGTTAAATTCCTGTCTCAGAATTTGCTTATTTGGCCTAATCATCCATGGTTGAGTTCCTTGAGTATTGTTTTGGGTTATGCATTTTCTACTTACCAGTGCTTGGATCAATCAAAAGGAGATGCAAGATTTTCCAGATGAATCAAAAAAAGGAAGCAGAGAAAACTCATACTATGGCCATATCAAGAAATTCACAAGCACTCTAGAAATAGCTAAATGTCATTATTTTTTATTTCTTTTATATGCAATATATTATATATCCTATACTTGCAAGGAAAAACATAATTTACTGAAGTGTCTACAGTATTCTCTTGAACTTTTACTTTATCTGAATACTTAAATGGGTTCTTTGAACTCCATAATTAAGAATGAAGTGGGATTTGTGGGGAAAAATAGGTTTGCTATACAATTTTAGAGTGGCTTTAGGCCAAAATTTCAAAAATTGCTATCAAATGAGGTATAAAAATTGTAAGTAAAAGAGAAATTATGACTAATGTAGATTTTTCAAGGATCTTAACCAAGCACTGACTTTTTTTTGAAGTGTCTATTACAGAATAATTCAACATATTTGTTCTTGATCAATTTTCTTTGCAAATTAGGCTTGTTACTTAAACCATCAGTTCCTTTCACAGAGTAATCTTCTCCCAGAGTAATCTTTGTAAGCCTGCAGATGCTCACTTTTTTTTCCACAGTGTACAACCTCTCTATATTAAACTGAGCCTCTGGGCATTCAAATTCCTGAGTTAAATTATGATGAGAAAAGCAAGTGGGGTTCAAGGTCATATTGCTAGATCTGCATACAGCTGACCCCTCACTGACATCAGATCACTAATATAAACTCTTAGCCCTATTAATACCTTATCTTCTGTCTGGAAAGAGCACGTAGGATAAGCAATTTTAAAGGATCAATAGGGTATACAAGTTCTTCTCTTACTTGAAACTCTTGAACCCAATAAACACCTCGCTGCATACAGGACTCTGCAAGCATTAGGTAATTAGTACAGATACATGACTATAAACTCGTATATGCTGCATGCACAGTCCTCTACATGTAACTCTGATTTGACTTTTGTATCAAAACCATCAATAGCTTTGCTGAAGTTTTTAGCCCTAGCTTCACACCAGTAAAATAGATTATGTAAGACCATGGTGACAGAAATGGAAATGTCAGATGTATTACAGCAACTACTAGGAAATTTAATTGTTCTTAAAGGGATGAAATTAACTTGCTATATGGTACTGTACGATTTACTAAAAACACCCTGAGACTTTGAACTGCAACTACATGATTACTGTGTGTTGCCGTGCTATATGCAGCCAGAAAAACTCCTACCCATTTACAAAATGTTTTAATCTACTATACTACTGACATCTTTCTCCTTCACTGTTTCTCAGATTCTATGAGATTTTGGTGTACTATAAAAATAAAATAAAACCCTACATTGTTCTTTTAATCTCTATGCAAAGCCTTTTACCCAAGAGAGAAAATCAGTTAATATTTCCCTAGTGCAGGAGCAGTCAATTTCAATAGCTACTGACAACATGTTACAACAAACTGCTGTAATGGCATTAAAAAACAAAAAACCAAAACAGAAAACCAATAAAACATATACCCATTGTTTCCCTTGTTTACACTTACAAAAAGGAAATTGTCCTTATGAGGATATGTCTTTTTCTCCACTGAATACAGATGGGCCACAAGCAAATATAATCCTAACTGTGGTATGTAAAACTAAGTGGCATGGAACTATCCCATAATAACTATTGCTTTTCCCTTTTTCAAATAAAAATTTCAAGATGACCCTTCCCTGAGTAGTCTTTTCTTTAGCATCTGAAACAAATTAATGATAATAAATACTTTCTGCTGAATTTCACTAACCAAACCTCAGAAAATTTTACATTTGCTGGGCCAGTTTTTGTAAAGTTTACAAAGCACTCTTTAGGATCAGCAATTTTTCAACTAATGCCTTATTACACATCAGTTAAAGATACTAGATTTATAATAAAGTTATTTGGTAATCCTGAAAAAATTTAATATACACTATTAATTTTAATTATAATGATCTCATTTTCCCTCTGCTGAAAATATAAAGAACCTGAGCTTCAAAACCAGCTAATTTTTAAATGATTCTGTTAAAACTATATACATTCTGAGTTTCAAGGGAAGCAATGAACATTAGATAGCAAGTAACAGAAAATCTGTAGATTTTTCAGAAAAAAAAAAAATCAAGAAAAAGAAAATAAATGGCTGGGTAAGGCAAAGAATGACACACTTAATCTGAGATAACTAAAACCACAACAGTTAACTTCGAATCAGAGATTTCTTTGCACTTCATTGCTTCAACTGTGGAAACAAAGCACTCATTTGTTTTTTAAATAGACAACTTTGCGATCACATTTCCATAAAACTAGTTTAATGTAAGCCTGGGGCATGATTATCCCACAGACATATTGCTGGCTTATTGGTTCCCCTTCAGGGTATGGCACAGTTTATTCATACTTGCAGTCATTCCCTCTGGCACATATTGAAATAAACATGTAACTCCTCTTGTGAGGTTTGTGCGTGAAATAGACATATTTTTCTACAAATTTGTCACTGTATTCTCATACAGGAAAGAGTGATAGATTTTAAAAATTTCTTACAATTACATATTTAAGCCATCCAGACCATATCCCTTTCATTAGTAAAAGCTTCTTCACTGAGCAGTATCAATATCAAACTATAAATATTTAAAGGTTTATTTTCAATTTCAAAAAGTTGATACACTAAAGTGAGATATTCTATACAAATAAACACAGAACCAATGGACACATCAGGTTTTCTCAATTCATCCAGAAGAAAGTTCCGAACTGGAAGTGTTTTCATCAGGCTGGTAATACAGACAGTCCTAAATTACAGCAAAAAAAGAATACTTGCATAGACCTGGAAAAAAATCAGCACTCAGTTTCTCTGCACTAAGTGCACTTGTGAGGAAAACCACACAAGTCCATAGGAGGGTGGAGAGGTAGGGGGAAGTACTTGCTGTATTGTTGAACTTGTTTTAGCATGTAAACAGAAAATCCTGCCAACATAAATTTCAGAAATAAAACACTAAGTGATGCCATGAGAAATCATCTAATGCTTTGCTATTAGGACACAAAATCACTATCAAAATCTAAACAGGGAATTAGGGAATTTTGGTGACATTTTAACAAAGATTTTGGTTTTACCATTTTTTTGGTGTAAAAGAAGGCTGTGTGCACACCCTCACCCACGACAGACTTTGATAAATGAATCTCCAGAGTCCCACAGAGAGGTGTGTATTAAGTAAACAAACACCTACGTGAATTTATTTGTGAATGACTGACTACACACAAAAAAATTAGAAAGTAAAACATGGCAAAATTTATTTCCATAAATATACAGAAAAATTTTAATGAAATATATATAAACCAACACCTAATTAAAAACCAAAACAAAACTGCGTACAGGTAGTCAGGGGCACAGCAACCTAAATGAGTCTTGAAACAGAATCTGTCCATGAGACAACACAGAACAGCCCCATAAAAGAGAGTATCCTAACTTGAAAGTCAGGATCTCTACATTACTTATACTTCGTATGCTTTGCATTTTAAAATAAAATTTGCTGAATTGCACCTATATTTTAGCTAATAATCATGAATTAAAGAAAAAAAAATACACCATGTCATCCTGCAAGTTCTACAATAGGTTCAAAAGATGAAGATGGGCAAAATATGCTTTAAAACATTAGGGACATTTTATACTGCTACAGGATAGAACAGTTGGTGGCTGCTCACAAACTGACCATTTGGGAATGGTGTTCCCCATTTGGGTACTGGGACTAGTTCTGCTTGATATGTTTATCAGTGATCTGGATGGTGGATCAAGGGCACCTCCAGACAGTTTGCAGATGACACCAAGCTGGGTGGGAGTGTTGATCTGCTGGAGGGCAGGAAGGCTCTGCAGAAGGATCTGGACAGGCTGGATCAATGGCTGAGGCCAATTGTAAGAAATTCAACAAGACCAGGTGCCCGGCTCTGCACTTGGATCACAACAACTCTGTGCAGTGCTACAGGCTGGGGGCAGAGAGGCTAGAAGGTGGCCTAGCAGAAGAGGACCTGGGGGTGCTCATTCACACTGTCTGAACATGAGTCACTGTATGCCCAGGTGGCAAAGAAGGCCAATGGCACCCTTGCCTGCATCAGAAATAGCGTGGCCAGCAGGACCAGGGCAGCGATTGTCCCACTGTAATCAGCATTGGTGAGGCCACACCTTGAGTTCTGTGTCCAGTTCTGGGCGCCACATTCCAAGAAAGACATTGAGGTGCTGGAGCATATCCAGAGAAGGGCAACACAGTTGGTGAAGGATCTGGAGTACAAGACCTGTGAGGAGCAGCTGAAGAAGTTGGGGTTTTGTTTAGCCTGGAAAAAGAAGGCTGACAGGAGACCTTATCACTCTCTACAACGACCTTAAAGGAGGTTGTAGCAAGGCCGGGGTCATTCTCCTCTCTCAAGTAACAAGCAACATGACAAGAGGGAATTACCTCAAGTTGTGCCAAGGGAAGTTTGGATTCGATATAAGGAAAAATGGCTTCACAGAAAGGGAGCTCAAGCCTTGGAGCAGGCTGTCCAGGGGAAGTGGTTGAGTCACCATCCCTGAAAGTATTTAAAAGACCTGTAGATATGGAACTTAGGGATATGGTTTAGTGGTGGACTTGATAGTACTGATAGTAATGGATTAACAATTTTACTTGATGATCTTCAAGGCCTTTTCCAACCTAAGCGATTCTATTATTCTCAAGCTGTAATATCCAATCTTCAGTAATTTTTACATCTACACAATAAGGTAGGAACGTAAAAAAAAAAACAAAACCAAAAAAAACCCTACACACTATTCCATGTGTAGAAGTAAAACCTTTGCATAATAACCCCATAGCACCAATTTACATTCACAAGTATTTCCCTTCCCACTTTGATATGGAGAAAAGTCCATTTCCAGTTTGTTGAGTAGCTCCTTCCTTCAGCTGGCCTGGATGTGTGGAAGATTCAGCTCTCTCACTGGGGACTCAACTTTACTCCTCTCCCCGGACACTGATGAAACTCTGTGACTTATGATATGATTTCCACCAGCTAGGCCTTGAAATGCCCAGCAGTGAGGATTGCTGATGTAACCTCACATGTGTCCGACATCATCAAAAAGAGGCTGATAGGCGTACAGGGAAAAGAAGTGAGACTGTGACGGGCCAGGAAGGAATGCAAGCAAGAAGACCCCATAAGTCTGCATCCAATATTTTGTAAAATTTTACTTCAGTTGTAGCACTCAAGAATGTTCATCAGCAGTGTCCTACATTGAAATGGAACAGCGGGGGAGCTCCATCAGGAAAGGAATCAAAGATTATCGCAATAACTTAACACTACTGCTTTCATTTGCTCCTATATGCCATGTGACCCACAGAGGAAGTCCTATATGAGCACATACAGTCTAGGGGAAGAACAAAAATGACCAGATCAGAAAAGAGATGAACACAAGAAACAAATTCAAAAAGGGAACAGGAATCTACTACATAGCTATACAAACCTTTTCAGCAAAAGATTTTATCAACTTGAACTTGCATGAAACAAGATCTCAAGATTTTCAGTAAGAAGTCAGAAATAACATTTCCAATTAGGTACCAAAAGGAAAAAAAAAAACAAAACACCAAAAACATAAACACCCCACAAAAAGAAAAGATCACTGATAATTGGGCTTCATAAGCATAGGAGAATTTGAAACCATATTTCTGAGTAATGAGGTAGTCCCTGATATCCTCCTGCATGCATAATAGCATGTTCCGAGTTAGAAAGCTAGAAGGTCCTACCATGTTTGGTGCTCAGTATGTGCAACGTACATATTAAATGCAAAAAACGTGGAAAATGTGGCTACCTCTCTGTAGCCATTATATATTTACTGCTTTCTTATTAATCAACTCTCACTCTCATTAAAGAAACATGCATTCCCCTCTGGCAAAGAGCTCTTTGACACTGAAAAAAACCCACCAAAACACACAGCAACCCAACTCCCCAACCCTTCTCCTTCTCCCCTCACCCCCCATAAAAAACAGCCCAAAAGAGTAATTCCTTGTGCTGTAATATTTGTGAAGAAAAATAAATCAGTTTTTGCTGAAAAAAAACTGCCTTCACAGTAAACGTCTTTTTTAGTTCTTATATTATCAAATACTTCTTTTTTAGATATTATTACTGATAACACCTGCAGGTCATCAAACAAGGAAGAAAAACCCTCAAGCATTCCAGATATCATTCCCTATATAAGGAAACTTCAGTACATTAAATAATGTATCTATTCAACGCATGCTGTGTACATAAGAATGAGTAAGATCTGGAATCATATACACATACCTCACATACCCCACAGTTTACATTCATCATCGCTTCTATTCTGCAATACCAAGCCAACAGTATCATGTCTCTCCTCCCTAGAAAGCAACCAGTCCAGAATACTATATCAATTCCTCTAATTTCCTCTTTATTTAAAATCTTTTGAATTAATCTATGAAATGTGGACAAACTCAGAACATGGGAAAGTAAAGGACACAAGGAAATCAGGAAAGAAACAGTGATGGCAAGAACAGTCCAGACATTTTTACACAAACTTTTACTCAACATAGTCAATCTCAACACAGGAATACAGATGAATCTGAACATGAAATCTTTCAGAATTCTCAAAATGAGATTCTGAAGAACTTTAATCACATGAGAGAAGGATCAAAACCAATACTTAAACCAGGTGAAACTATGCTATCTCAAAATTGCAACTCAGTTTAAAGGAAGATATTTAATGAAGAACAGTCAAATAAAATAAAAATAAATAATTTCAAAATAAAAAGCCTGAAGAGCCCATATGCAGTCTCTAAACAATGAATCATCAATATGCAATTACAATTAATAAAAAGGGGAGAAGAAGAACAGAGTAATGTTCCAAGTGTGCTGCTTTAACTGCTACAACTATTTTCAATAATTATAAATCCCAAGAAGAATATGTCCTTAATCTGATTTGTACAGCTGGTGACAATTTGTAACAGTATTTCATAGTCTGATGAATATGAAATGCTCAAGGTGAAGACTCAAATATATTTTACAATTCCTAATAATACAGACAGAAAATTGAAAGCCCCTGGTTTATGCCACTTGATATAAATTACCTCCTCAACTGAAATTTGCCTCATTTTAGTTTATTAAAAATCAAAATGCAGGTCTTTAACCATCTGTCAATGTCAGTTACCATGTTTCAGCTAAGGGCTAGTAACTTTAAGAGGAATAGCTTAATTGTGAGCATCTGTCTGTGAACAACAAGCTAAAGACTGAAAAACTACATAGCTTCTCAGATGATAAAGGTGCTGAAGAAAAACACTTACTAGCAGTTCATCAGGGTAAGTGGTTTCCAAAAAGTTTGTCTCTAAATAATTCCCCTTAAAAGAAGGCTTGGGGAAATAAATAAATTACAAAAAGAATTATCTTGACAGAACCTGAAGGTTAATTGTGTGTAAGGCATGTATGATGACATTCTGTGAACGATGTGATGGAATTTAAGGCAATATTTCCAGTGAATACAAAAAGTCCCAGGTTAAAAAACATAGCGTAAGATAGACTATGAAAAGCAATTTTTCAGCCTAGTAGGACAAGGTGAATTGAAACCACATCTTGACAAGATGGAAAGTAAGGCACATCCCAGATTTTCACATCTAGAGATTTTCCTAACAGTACAGAAGCCAAAGAACTAAATGATATCAAAGTCTTCTCTGATGTAATACTCAGGGACATTTTTTCTACAGGAATCTTAGAACTGATTAAGTAGACTGTACCATTCTCTTTTAACAGCCTTGTTTTTAGTGTAGTCAATGAGGACAGAAGTTAGATAAGAGATCCAACCAGGACACATGTATGTACTGCACCTACTTAATTATTCTATGTAAAAGATTTCCTGCCTGACGCACAACACAGAAAGACCATAGTGCAATGCCAAGGCCATCCAGGTCTAAGAGCCATAAAACAATGGCACCCAAACCTTCAAGTAGTTATTAGCCTGTCATAAATAAAGACATTTGAATGGGCTTAAAACCTCAGTTTAAAGAAGCAGCTGTAAGCCTTTACCATTTAGTGGTTTTCTGTGCTGGTCTTTACACTGCTGGGGAGTGGTTGGAACACCTTCAGAAAACTAACAGTTTACCTCCTCACTTATCTGAAGCAGGGCAGGTATAATCAACCCTGAATGATAGCTTAAGGTAATTCAACACACACAGAAGCTCTTAAAGCTCTGTGACAAGGCACAAGGTCATCAAATTTGAACTCTGAACTATCTGTCAGCAAGAATTAACTGCAATCCAAGATCCTTTGTTATTTTCTCTCCTCAGCTCATTCCTTACTGGAGGAATGAGTCAAGAAAAGCTGCAAAGTGCATTTTCAGTCTCCACAGAACAAAACAAACTATATAAAACCTAGGAATATATATATTTATGCCTTAATATTAATTGCCTTCTTATATCTTTATGCAGAAATACAGTGCAAGATATTGCAGGAAACAGAAACTAAGCTACACTATAAGCTTCACTTCATAATTAGAATTTTGAAGTAATTAGAGTAACTGTAAGTAAAGAGTTTGTATCAATTCCAGCCTGGTTTGAGAGCAACCAGGTAAGGCCATAACATATATAGGTGAAACTAGATAACTTATACAGGGAACACTACAATCTTTATTTCCTTCATACTGTAATAGAAACAAAAAAAGGTAATTGTAGTGTAAATAGGATGGAAAAAGACCTATGACATTACTAGGGAAATAGAGAATGGAAAACAAAGCAAAGACTTACTTGGCTTTGGGGAAAAGTGTCACAAGACAAGCACTTAGACTACACATTTTCATCATTTATTAAGAAAAAATATCCTACAAATTAGAGAATAAAATTAAGACTTAGAGTTTAAAGTATTAACTTGACTTTATTTTTTTTCCACAGAACAAATTAGTAAGTGATTCAGGAAGGTCCTTTTGATGCTTTTCAGTTGTTAGTATAATTTTACATCGTTTACAAGAAAAAACAAGCAGTTATTACTTCTACAATGGCTGTTTCAGTGACTTTTTTTTATTTGGATTATAATACTCTCATTAAGTAACCCCTGCTATATTGAGGGAACTAGTGGAATACAGTATTGTAGTGTTACATACAGGACACTTATAAGAACTCTAGAACAGTGGAATCCAAATGCAGTTTTATTATTAAAAATATTTATAAATTGCATACCTAGGACATATTTTTCAGGCACTAAGAAAAGCAATAACCAGTTTTAGTGTTCTTAAATATATTTATATAGGTATTGTATGTGATTATTGAAAAAAATTCCCCACTACCTTTTTGGTTTACCTAATGTAAAACTCAGCTTTATCTCCTATTTCTAGCCATTGGAAAGATAAATAGCTATATGTAAGGTGTCAGACAGACTGAAAACTTACAAGGACTCTGGGCAAACTGGGTAATGGACAGGACACAATCAATTATCAAGGAGTCTTGGCCATCTAGTTATACTTTTTTCATAAAGGTGGTAAGCACAACATATTCTGAGAATATGAGGTGGATTTGATCTACTGTCAAAACAAAACCAAAACAAAGCAAAAAAAAAAAACCACTAAAAACCCAAACAAACCAGAAATCACTTATAAAGGTTGCCAAAAGCAGACCAGAAGCTCAGGTGCTTAAATAATTTGTAATGTCATCAAAATAAGGTCACTGTGGTACTTTGGCTGTTCTTTCAAGTGACTTGTCAGGCAACTTTTTGCTTGGCTTTTTTTTTTTCCCTTTCTCACAGTGGTATACTTTCATCTCTTTATAATTGCTGGACAAAAATTAAATTCAACATATGAATACTGAACAAACAGTGCTGAAACAAACAATAAGGAATAATCAATTCTAAGACATAAACTGTATGTATGCCTCAATAGAGTTCACTAAATCTTTTCTCAATATCAGCAATTCTTTCAAAAAGGAATCTGAATTAGGACATCAGAACTCACATACAGCATATTTCTACAAGTTTTCAGTACAGATAGCTACAAAAGATTAAGAATCATGTAATCACTGAATATGCTGAATGAAAGGGACCCACAAGGATCATTGAGTCTAACTCCTGGCCCTGAACAGGACATCCCAAGAATCATACCATGTGCCTGAGAGCATTCTGCAAATGCATCTTGAATTCTGTCAGGCTTGGTGCTGTGACCACTTTCCTGGGGAGCCTGTTCTACTGCTCAACTACCCTCTGGGAGTAAAATCCTTTCCTGATATCCTCCCCTGACTTGTGCTGTGTCATGCCATTTCCTTGGGTCTTGTCACAAGAGTGAAGAGATGGGTGCTCATCCCTCCTCTTCCGCTGGTGAAGATGTTGAAGACCCCAATGAGGTCTCCCCTCAGTCTCTTCTTCTCCAGGCTGAACAGACCAAGTGTCCTCAGCTGCTTCCCACAAGGTTTCCCCGTCATATCCTTTACCATACTTGTGGCCCTCCTCCGGATGTTCTCTAATAGCTTAATGTCTTTCTGACATCATGGTGTCCAAAACTGCACACAAGACTCGAGGTGAGGCCTCACCAGTGCAAAGTAGGATAATCACCTCCTTTTATTGGTTGGTGATGCTGTGCCTGATGCACCCCAGGACACGGCTGGCCTCCCTGGCTGCCAGGGCACAGTGACAACTAAACTTGCCGTTGACCAGGATCCTCCAGGTCCCTTCCTGCAGCGCTGCTTTCCAGCCTCTCATTCCCTAGTGTATACACACAACCATGTCAGGTGCAGAATCCAGCACCTGTCCTTGTTAAACCTCATCTATATGGTGAGTACCCACCCCTCTAATTTGTCTGGGTCTCTCCAAAGAGCCTCTCTGCCATCAAGGGAGTCGATAGCTCCTCCCACTTTGGTGTCATGGGCAAACTTATTTCTTTGAGACCTATGTCCAAGTCATTAATGAAGATGTTGAAGAGTACAGGGCTGAGTATGAAGCCTGCAGAGCCCCACTAGTGGCTGGTCACCACACCTCTGATGTCACCCCATTCACTACAACCCTTTGTACCTGACCTGAGAGCCAGCTGCTCACCCATTGCATGATGCGTTTTTCCAGCTGTGGGCTGGACATTTTGTCCAGGATATTGTGAGAGACCATATCAAAAGCTTTACTGAAATCCAAAAAGATTACATCAACTGGCTTTCCCAGGTCGGCTAGGTGGGTTACCCTGTCATAGAAGGAAATCAGGTTTGACAAGCAGGACTTTCTCCACACAAAGCAGTGCTGGCTGTTACTGTGTTGTCCTCCAAGTGTTTTTCAATACCTCTCAGAATAATCTTTTCCATGATTTTACCATGCACTTATGTGAGACTGAAAGATCTGTAGTTTCCAAGGTCCTCCTTGCCCTTCTTGAAAACTGGAACAACATTCACCAGTTTCCCGTCAGCTGGGACCTCTCCAGATTCCCAAGACCACTCAAAAATCACTGAGAAAGGTTTTGTGATTACATCAGCCAGCACTTTGAGGATTCTTGGATGAATCTCGTCAGGCCCCATAGATTTTTAGGGATCCAGCTGGACCAGCAGATCCCACACAATTCCAGAGTCAACTGGATCATTCTCACAGTCATGGCTCTCCAGCTCAGGGTACTGAGACTCCCTTGGTCCCTTTTCCATGTTGAAGATGGAGGCCAAAAATGTGCTTAACCCCTGTGCTTTGTCCACGTATCAGCCTCGTCGTAGTTTGTGAGGTAACCATCCTCGTCCTGTCATGGGCTGATGTTATTTTTACACTGCCTATTGCCATTATTATATTTGAAAAAACTCTTTTTTTATTGCCCCCCCCCCAAGTTTCTGGCAGCTTCAATTCCTTTTCAGCTTCAGCTACACGAATTTTCTCCCTACAGTGGCAAGCAGCATGTCTGTATTCTTCCTATGTCACTTGACCCTGCTTTCACTGGGCATATACCTTCCTTTTTTGCTCTATTTACAAGAGAATATTCCCGTTCAGCCAAGCTGGCCTTCTGTCTCGCCTGCTTGACTTCCAACATTTGGGAATTGCTTGTTCCTGTGCCCTTAGGAAGTGATGTTTTAAAAGTGACCAGCACTGATAGACCCAAGCACCTGCAAAAACATTTTCCCAAGGGACTTTACTTAGCTATCTGGAAATTATCTGGAAGGACTGAAATAAAAATCAGCATAATATTTCCAGTACTACATGCTCCTTGGTGCCAACAGCATTGATCAGTGAAACAAAAGTAATTATTGAAGTCAGTTTAAAATCTGCTTTGCTCTCTTGTAAAGAGGAATTACAGCAAAGTTACTTGAGTCTTATGTCAAAGAACTAAGCAGCATGATAACTTCATTTTGCATTTATGCATGCTATCTAGATCTATATATTAATAAGAACACTGAGACAAAAATGACCAACAGTGTTCAGCTTAGAAGACTAAACCTGAGTATCAGTGCATGACTCCAACAGATGATTAAGAACTGCAAATGCATAACAAGGATTATGCTTAGCATCCAAACACAAAGTGAAGAGGTAGGTCCTAATCAACTTTCCACTGCAAGTCCTATAGCTGCAAGGCCCTTCTAGCAACAAAACAGTGATTTGTAAGGAAAAAAAACGTTAAAATGTCGTTTACTGTGAAGATGTTGATTGGTATTTATCTTCTGTAACTATAATTATCTGAAATTTAGGTTTTTGAATTCATGCAGTTTAACTAGGCTCCTTTGAGAGAAAAAAAAAAACTTGAGAAAGATATCTTTCACTTCTGAATGGACTGAAAGTCCTTGGAAATTCTTGATTTGTCTCCATTAACAACAGTGGAAACATCAATGGCTCAATCAGGATGTCAGGACATTGGTATTTAGTGTCAGAATCCCCTCTCCATACATTGTCCCACCCTTGTGTCAGTTTTAACAAACTAACTCTGAAATAAAACAAGTCAGCATGAGGTAACAAAAATGTAGTCCATTTCATTCAACTCATTCTGTAGCTACGTGACTGAAAACCCAACATAGGAGGAGAGGGATAAGGAAGAATACATGGTCAGACATATGCAGAAGAGGCAGGGAAATTGACCACCTCACTACTAGGATTAAGTAGGAAATGGTACCCCACTACTAGAATTAACTTAGTCTTAATACTAGGCCAACTTCTTAGACTGTGAGAACTAACTTTCAGTGGCTTAAAGCAAAATAAAAGCCACTCCTAAAACTGTAATCAAAAGCATGAAGAAAAGTCTGATTATTAACCCAGAAAAAGGGTTAAAATAATACAATCATACAGAAAGTATCTAGCACCTTACAGGTCAGCTAGTAGGACAAAAAGAAGAGGGAAGCAAGGGCAAATTTTCATAAAAACAGCAATGCATCAGCTGGGAAGAGCTTCAGGTATCTTTTTAAGCACAAAAAGGCCATCTCAGAGGCCATAAGGGCATCTGAGAGCTACAGGCAATAATAGATGTTAAAAGACCCCTGGGAAGAAACAGGACTTGACTGTTCAGCCTCTGCAGCAGTAGTAACATGGTTCTATGACCCAAAAGAAAGAACTTAAAATAAGCGCAGTCAATTCTTCATTAAGGAATCCATATGCAGATGTATATTTTTGTGCAGCTTTTTATAGTAAGAGTAAACAGCAATGAATTGTGCACTCCTGATATTTTTTTTAATCCAAATGTATCTCTGTTTCCACGATATTCACTAAAAAAGCCTTTTGAAATTTCCAACTTCCATCAGGCTAATACATTCTAAGCTTCATAAAACAGATTTTGAAGCATACATGACCACCACAATATTTGGCAAAGAAGAAACCATTGAAACAAGAATAAAATCATGATACAAAATAAAGGGATACAGATGTCTATTTTAAGTCATACATACACATGTAGTGAAAAACTTCAGAACATATGTTTTAAATGACTGTTTCCTGGCCCTTACAGAACAACATACAATGTACATAAAATAAAACAAAAACTGGGTTGAATAGAGTAAGTAACAACTTTTAAGAGAGAAAACATGCATAAAACTGTTTGGCTGACAGATCAATTATTCATTTTCAAAAAATACAATTGGAATTTATTATACAGGAAGAATACCACATCATAATACACTTCTATCAGGTTTCATATAGACAACTAAAATCTGAGATTTTGTTCATGTATTTGCGCCACTATTTTTCTACATATGTAGGTAGCGTTCTTTGCATGAGTAGGCATTAATTCCTTAAGAGTTACATATTTTGTACAGACTATGTAGCTTAGATTTTTTAATACAATTTGTTATCACATACCCACGTGTCTGCATGAACAGGCCTGATGTTGCTGAGAAGCACCTCTTCATAATTTCCATAATCACTGAATTTAACAACTGCAGTTGTCCCAGAAGAATGGAGAGCTTCAATTTCTGCCCGGTAGAACTTAAAAGAGAGATTTTCAAAGGTCATAAAATGCTACCAGAAATACCATAAATACTTAACAATTTCCTCTTCATATATGCCTCTGTGTGTATATATATATGTATTTAGTCTTAGTCAGTATTATATTTAAATTTGTACCAGGTATTAAAATAGATATCTTAAAATCTATATTAAAATAGATATCTTAAAATTCCACATGGCAGACTCCAAGGGCATGGCAGAATGTATTTAGAATACTCATTGAGAAAATATGCAGCTTATTAAAGTAGACTCAGCATTTAAGAGACCCGTTTTCATTCTGTCTGAAAGCAGAACAAATTCACCACTAACACCAATGCTATTGTAAGATGTTTACTTAAAATCTACATCAGTAAGTGTTTATCAGCCATATATACTGTATGTACTTGTATACCTAACCCTATTTTCACATAATAAAACATGATGACATATGATGAAAATACGATGAAAATATGATATAACTGTCCCTTCAAAAAGTCCTTTTTCTAAACACAAAACTTGATTTTTTTTACATTTATGTAAATATAGCTTTCTTGAAGGTATTCAGTCACTTTTATCTAACTCAACACAAAGAAATCACTGCCTCCTAACATAACTAAGCTCAATACTGTATTTTATCATCACATTTCAAAATTGTCCTAGAAGTGAGTAGCAGCATTTATTTTAACTACCAAGAAACCAATTACTGTCCAACACACCTTCTACTCTGCTGAATACTCTTAAGGTAACAGCCTGGGATTATCTCATATGTATTCATCTTGCAAGTTTTATACCTTCCAAAATTTCAAAATCTCATCTCACTGTAATGCAAGTATGCTTCTCAAAATAGGAAACAATTCAGTAACATGCCATTATACTTCACACTATAAAAAAAATCCTACCAAAAAATACTGCATGGTTTATCAATGGCTTTAGACATAACAAAAAAAGAGAGAAAAATAAAGTTATGCTGCTGAGCTAATATAGACCAAAAAAAAGGAAAATGCTTACAACAAATAATATAAAATCGACATAACAAAAAACTTTTAGAAAGCAGAAAAAGGTGTGAATAAAACATACCCAAAAAACAACATTATTAAAGGTAGTTCTCAGATTATCAGAAAGGGTCAAAACCCAAAGAAACTATCCCTGAAGAGTGACAGAGAACTCCTGAACAGATGACGACAAATCAAAGAAAACAGTTTAAAACCTTCTTAGCAAAGGAGAAGAAAGCAAAATGCCATGCTGCAGGAGAACTTTTATTAATGGGAAATAGAACTGAAAATGAAATATTTAAACTTCTAAAAAATCAGTTAAACAAAACTATAATGCAGTGTAACTCATTTGTTCCATAAATTCTTCAGCTAACAGTCTACCAGTGCTAAACAAAATTAACCCTTTTGCTGTTTCCATTCTGTAATGATTGAAATAAAGTGGCAGTTTTTTTACAGCCCCATTCCTGCAGACTTTGGTCTTCCTTTGCGCTGCTAAAGGTTGCACGCTGACTTGTTCTAGAAAAAGTTATTACACATCTACCATTATAGATATTCTAAATAGCACAGCATCCTGGTTTTGTTCCTCAGCAAAGATATGGACACCTAGATCCATATTCATCCCTTCAAATTTTCAGCACTAAAGTCAAATGATCCAGTGAGGAGCTTAAGTCATCCTAAACTCCTAAACCTATGAGAGAAACAAGGACTTGATTTAAACACTTAAAAAGTTTCATGCAATGAATATGTGATATCACTTATATTTATCTCATAAATAAAAAAACAGAGCTCAGACCTAGGCAAGAAGCACACTACACACCTATGAATAAAGGTCATGTCTCAGTAGTATTGTGCTAAATATCCCCCACACGTGCATAAGAAAACAGACGTACAATTTGAGATACATCCCATTTGGGAAAAGCATACCTTGTTGTCTTCCCAATAAAGAGCAAAACATTCATCCCCTGGTCTCCAGTTTTTTCCATACTCCATGTGAATTGATGGTTCCAATATTTTCTCTGGTTTGATGGGCCCAGTTCTCCTTTTGGGACCGGTGTTGTAATACAACATTTTATCATCAAAAGATGGGATTGTCGTGGGTCCAGAAAATTTGATAGGTCCTACTCGTCTTCCTTTCGGATGATGTTCAGTATCTCCATTTGGTACAGCACTAAAATTATCAGTTCTACTGGGATTTTGGTAATCATTATTAACACCAAAATGTTGCTCGCTTTTTACCATAAAGGCTTCACTACTTATTGTTCGTGCCTTCCTATCACAAAAATTTTCAGAATTGTGTATTTGGTTTTCCCTTTTCCCACGTTTCTGGTTATTGTTGTCTGTCACATCTTGAGCAGCAGAGTTTTCCTTGAATTCTGTGAAAGACACTCCTTTTCCTACTCTGTTTTGCATGTTGTTATCCCTTTTTTTGAAAGTAATATCACTCTGGTGAGTGGTTATGGGATAACCCAAATCCTTTGACCTATCATTTCTAGAATAATGTCTTTCACTTTTATTTTTTTCATCTGTCCAGTGTTCTAAAGAGCTGTGCCTTTCAGGACCTCTGTTTCTTGGTAACCCACCACTTTCCAAAGCCTGCCTTGAATTCTGAAAATCCCTTTGGAAACGAGGGGGTTTCTCATTCCTTGGTTGTCTCATGTCATTGCGAGAAACGTGTCTTGAATGATTCTCTTTGATGCCATTCTGTTCTGTATTCATAACTTTGTGCTGTACTTGATGAGATGGCTGAAATTGCAATTTTGGTTCTACAAAGAAAAAAATTATTTCAATTAACATATTTCACACAAACATATTCTAGAAATAGTGTTTCAGACTCTGATAAAGCAACAGTATTCTTTGGAAATGTATGGACCTTTGTGACACAGAAATTGAATAGTACACACAGAGAATTTAGCAGATACATTTCAACTGCAATTCCTAATTACTGGAAAATATACACTACTCTGGGCTGTACTTAGAACAAAATCACCTATGAGCAAGAGAAAATCCAGGCATAAATTTCCAGAAGATTACTCATTCCTCCCTATGGACATCAACAACTCACTTGAATAAGAGCCATTTAAGACGGAAAAACAGAATTCTAAGATGGAGAAAGGAAGAGGGAGGAAAATGAGGAGGAGAAAGGAATACTTCTAATCTGAACTGAAATTTTATGTAAAAATACCTTGTTAACAGCTATTCAATTTAAAAGAGAAAGGCAAGAAATAGAAGTGATAAAATGAACACAGCTGACAAAATCCAGATAACAGGAACAGTAGCAAAGCCCATAATTCTGGAGACTCTGATCAGTGAGCCAGCATAGGAACTCCTCAAATGTTACCTTTCAGAGCTTCAACCAGAACTCTTAATTGATGAGAATAAAGTCAAGATTATCATGAATATCATGAGAAAGAGAAAACAAGCTATTGCCTGCTGGAGAGGAAGGGAACTGTAGGTATCTGTGAAGATTTCTATGGAATTATGAGGTTTTTAGGCAAACATGGAATTTTTAATGGGTTGTTTAGGCGAAGAGCAAAGGGAGGGGAGAAATGAAGATGAGCCCAGGGAAAACAAAGAAGAAATGAGATTAAACAGGAGAGCTGCAAGTAAGTAGGTTCCTGGTCAACACACTCCTGCATGTGATCACTGTAATCCGTCTCATTCCCTCCTTAAACTCTAGGTTCTCTGTTGTGTATGTGAAGGGATATGTTTTTGAACCTACTAGCAAGTTTGAGGCAGGATAAGCTGGTAACTGGGGTAAAGAATACCTGGCTGCTGAATTCTGGAGAGACCCTGGGTCTTGAAGGTCACCTACCAGGAAGCCAGGTCTGGGCTCACATAGCGGCCAGACCTATGTAAGTACACTCATGTAACCCCTCCTAGGAGCTCCAGGCGGTACCAGCCAATAAGCTGGACCAGAGGGTCTGAGGTGGGTACCAGAGATCAGGGGTCTCCTGGCCAGGAGAGACTCACAAGGGATGTGTGTGTGCTGGTGGCTGGGTATGAGATCTGCTAGAAGACTTTAAACCTGATGGAAAAGGAAAACATAAACCCGTTAGAGGGATTCGTGTTTATATGAGCAATTTTGTGCCATGCAAAGGTGTCATTCTTTTGCCTGTGTCCAAGAGCCTGGTGTGCACACATGCCTGGTGGGACTGTGCACTCAGGCCCTCATACACTCCCATGGGAAGGAATGTTACCACTAGAAACAATGAACACTAATACCTGACAGTAAATGTATCAACTTTCATAATTACATGATACATGTTAAATTAAAATGTAAATTTTACCTGGTTTTGGGGGTTTTTTTAAGAAAAATACTTCCAAGTATCACATTATTATTAGTAGTTCACAGAATTTTTATCAAATTTGTTTACTAAATTGCCTTAAAAGAATCTAGCTCTATTTTTACACATATTTCACACAGCATAAATTTTGTAAGTCGCATTTGCTTTACTAAAATGACCTAGAGTTTTTATTTTTCAACGTGACATAAGCATACATAAAGCTTAGCACGAACATGATCTTGGTAAAACGACATCTTACTCTATGATTTATTGCTTTGAAACCCATTACATTTTTAATGCATTAATATGTAAATATATACTACTCATTAAGATACAAGAGTTTCATAAATATGCATTTTCTTTTTAAAAATGCAAAGATTACTTTAAATCTTGTATAATTAATTTTTTTTTGTTAGAGTAAAGCCTTTAAAATTAAAAGTACCTCTTTATTTCTTCTTTACAAATGAGACATGAAAATACTGTTTTTCTTTATTTTATATCTGTATCTTCTCACTAGTTATCTTCATTACACTTATCCACTTCTCTATAATACCAATCGTAGAGACTTCCTACCGCCTATAAAGATTTAACTTCCTAGTTAATTAATTAACAGTCTTTGTTCTCTTAATTTATACCTCTTTTCCTCTGGTAGTAAAATGCTCAGGCTTCCACTTTTCCCATGCCCAACCTAAGCTCAAATGTCTATTCCTAATGTTAATTACACATGAAATGACTGAACTGTTTGATGACCGCTGAATGTTTACTCCCTTGTACACACCATTAAATAAAAATGTGTATAAAACCCTAACCTAATTCACTATAAATCATCTTATTTAATATTTTGTAACATTAAATTCATTAAACAAAAATCACTGTTCCAACAGAAATAGGTTCATGACTACACTGGACATGGTAATACTTTGCTAGGTGGCAGGATTTTAGGTTTAAGTTAGACTTGAAACATTTCCCCTTGAGGGCTATCCCTTGCCCTTTTTTTTAATGAATAAAAATTTCCTGAGCTGAGAAGGGTAGTGACCTCGGGCAGTACATAACACATACAAGGACACAATGCAACACAAATGCATGCAAAGCAGTTACAGTTTAGTTAAAGCCCAAGGAAAAACTGAAACAGAGATATATTCTTCTATAATTGAAAAATATTTACTGAAATTTCCATTCAATTTCTTGGCATATAATGAGTAGTTTTAGCTATTGTCTACCCAACATAAGGTGATCATAACATAAAAGCAACAAACTGATTTGAAAGTGTGTTGGATCCTTTGATTACAGTTGCTGTATTTTTTTTAATAGTAATGGAAAGTTAAAATAGTACTACATGTTGGACAGCAGGTAAAGTGACTAGAGAATTTCAAAACAGTGAATACGGGTACTTTTTTC
Source organism: Dasyornis broadbenti (assembly GCA_013397935.1). NCBI lineage: Eukaryota > Metazoa > Chordata > Aves > Passeriformes > Dasyornithidae > Dasyornis > Dasyornis broadbenti. The sequence goes on along the minus strand of VZRN01004924.1, from coordinate 1,023,084 downwards.
TAGGTCTCTTTACTGTAACAAGCAAAGGCTGACACAAAACACCTGCTGTTTTTCCAGTCTAACCTTAAGCTATGTAAAATCCAATAAACTTATTTCTACAGAGGTGCAGATCTTATGCTAAAAGCTTTCCTGGGGACTGCATCATACATGGAAGCCTTGAATGAGCAGGAGACATTAACCAATTGTTTGACATTCAAGCATAAATCACTCACAAACGGAAACTGACAAGTAACAGTAAACGTTGCTTTGTCAACAATAGTCATCAAAAAAACCAAACCAGGAGATGTGAATAGTACTGGTTCTTCATGTATTTATGCTCTCTGGCCTGATCACCAAAGAAATGAAGATATTCTAAAGTTTCTTTACTAGAAATAGAGATTAAAAAAAGCATCAAGGGAGCCTGTTAACAGATTGTCTACCACAACTACTTCTACTTCCTGCCCCAACTCCAACAAACCACTAGAAACTGTTCCCAGAAAAGTAAGGCTTCCTACAGGGCAATAATATTAATTTGGCATTTAAAAGAAGATTTAGTAAGCTACTGTCAAACAGCGAGGTGAGTTAACCCAGTCATCATTGTTGTAACTAGAGGTTTGGGAACATGGTCCAGAAAAAATACAATTCAAAATTAATGATAAGGCTCTTGTCATCTACTGGGAAGTTTTAAGATGACAAGTAGCATTTATCAGTTTGGAACCCTCACTCAGTTACATTACTCATTTTGGCTTTTGTATGTGATGACGCAAGAAGACCGTACAGGCCCAATCACATACCCCTGATTACAAAAAACCAGCAGGACCTGCTGCCCTTGGAAATCCCAGCCAACACAATTTATAAAGCACTGCTCAATGCACAATGGAATTTAAAGAGTATGGTTTCCTGTGGTCCTGTCCTGTGGATTTTATCATGTTTAATAATGTGGTTAAATTCAAAGACCATGGCCCTTCCCACACTGGTAGCAATGTTTTGGGTTTCTCCTCTCAAACTGAATAATATTTTTATGTAACTGTATGGAAGTATATCTTTGAGACAGCTACCTCCGGGGCATGTTCTATCGTGTACTGGCCAAAAGATTAAAAAAATTAGAAGAAAATTAGTGATACATTTGCACACACTTCATGTCATGAAGTAAAATTCCCATTACTCAATAGCTTTGTCAAGTTAAATAAATATCAATATAATTCTTTGTAAAATGTAGCAACACTGAGGAATGGGGACCTGAGTGCATGTTTCTGTTGGAACAAAACAAATACAAGCTGAGGAGGAGAGTGATAATAAAGAAGTGGACAAAAAAATCCAAAACATTCTGCTGTTGCATTCACTACAAACTTTAACTAACAGGATTAAAGGGTTGGAAAAAAAAAAATGGATAGTTTTTTACTATTCTTTGAAACATATGAAATTTACTATATTTTTCTCTTTTATATTTAAAGACAAAATAAAAATACAAGCCTTGAAAAATATCATAATCATCAATGCTAACATACTGCTACAATAAATATAAGCGATTTTCCTGATAGTCACAATTAACTCTGACTGAAGTTCAATTTTAAGAAGTAAAGCTGAACAAGAAACATTACTATTATTCAGTTTGGTTCTCTTATCAGCAGTGTTCCATGTTTGTTGAAAATATTGCTACTGTATCGTAAATTTCAAATGTTACAAATTTCTTTTCACTCCAAAAAGTCAGACTCTTTTTTTTTTTCCTCCCTCCAAGCACTCTCGCTCCCAGATATCCAAATAAATTGTGTGACCACAACATGAAACAAATATTTTTTAAAATATATTGTATTGCATTACCAGTTTATTTCAAACATTTAGTTTGGGGCTATATAATGCTCATTATTACTTAATACTATACTACAGCCAGAGCTCTTGGTACTGGTCTTATTCTCCTTAATAATCCTTGTGTTTACTTATTTAAGCTGGCAAAGATAGATGAATTGTTCCTCATAATAAAAGAAAACAATAAGGAGAATAATGGAAAAAATCTTTTGTGTTCAGTAGCAGAAATTATCCAAGTGCAAGTATAGACAGCTAATTGAAAGCAATTTTGTCTACTATTTGTGTTATCTCTTGCAGTCAGGAGGTTTCTCTTGCCAAAATTCAAACTACTTAATTTCAACACAGAAATATTTTTGTACATGCCACCAACCATTCACAGTTAAAAATGAATAAACATACAGTTTAAAGCTATGCATATGTTTGTTTTAATTCTTTGCATTTCATTTAAATAAACTATGTTTACAGTATACTATGTTTTACAATTAAAGAGCTAGCAGATCATGGAGTCAGGTATTTGATACTTTTGACAGCTGTAATTATTTAAAGCAATATTTCATTAACTCAAAAGAGGAGATAAAACAAAAAAGACATCACAAGACACCACTTATGGGGCAAAAGACAGATATGCTTTCTTATAACTAATATGTACTTAAAAAAAAACAAACATCAAACAACAAGAAACTTAATATTTCGTCTTATCTTTTAAAATTAATGTAAGTTCCTCCTAAAAAATGCAAAGGTATTTCAATTCAAAAATGTTTTTCTACTTGGTCTAAATGCAAGTATGAAAAGGTACCAAATCAAAGAAAAAAATCAACAATAGTTCCGCAGTTCCTGTTCAGGAACAGAATCACCCAGCCAGAAATGAATTTAGAAATTCTCCACAGTGCTGACGTTTCAGGTGCAATTAGAAACAGTAGATAAGAAAAACAAGGAGGGATGCACAAAGCAAATCAATCCTCTGTATACTTGAAAAAAGCAATAATTCTTTTCAGACATCTTCCCTCCCCAAATCACACAAGATTTTGAAGAAAATTTGGTGTGGCACAGAATTAAAAAATATTTAGCTCAGTTCAGCAAAACTGCCTTTTGTTTTTGGATTCTACATCGACTCTTAGTCATTTAGAAGGAATTACAATCTGTTCAAAGTCTGTAAGACTTTAATGCTTGCAATAGTGAAAAATATAGCCATTCCAGGTAATCATCTGCTCCTTGTCATATGCAATCACGTAATAGTACAGGCACGCTCATTTATTCAAAACCACTGCCCCTATACAAACCCCTTTCTCTCTGAATACCTAAAAACAGTATAAGATTTCAGAGACCATACAGGACAGCAAGGTGCCAGAAACACTGCAGAACAATCTATCTTCTTTTATATGTAGTTTAGCATAGTGTTTGGTGAATATAAATGGAGAGAAACCTGCCAGCCTGAGTGCTCCTTAGTGTATTACTGTGCAGAAAAATCAATGAAGAGACATCCTTGGCTATGTAACATTAAATATTTGAGTTGTTTCGATCATTCTCTCCAATGTGTCTTTCATTTCTGACCAATACTTCTCTAATTCTAAGTGAAATTACATCTCTCTATTGCTCACAGCTGACAGGATCAAAGGAAGGTACTAGAAATCAGAGGTACTAGAAATATATGTATATATCCTGTTTTCTGCAGGCATTTGGATGCAGACTTCATGACTGAAGAGTTCACAGTGGTAAGTATGGTCACCACAAATAGATCACTCTTCAAATACTTGTTTTAAAACTCCTGTCATCTCAGTTTGAATGGAACTTTAGTAATAACTAAGAATTTAACTGAAATTATTTTCAACTGCACAGGCAGTAAAATGGCAGAAAATTAACTTTCAATATATGATTTTAAGGATGTGTTTGAATTTATCAGACTTCAGAGTTTTTCTCAAATTTGGCAAGGAAAAAAGCACTTTTAAAAATAAAAAATACATATGCCTATGTATTTCTTGAAAAAATCCATTTAAAAGACTCTGCAAGTAAAAGTAAAACCTGGCATAGAAACAGAGATGCAATCCTATGGGCTATACATACTTAGTAAGGAAAATAAAAGCTAAGAACATGAAACTAAGCAACCACTTCAAAGCCTTACAAATTACAAAGTACAATATCTACTTTTTTTTCAGAAGAAAAAAAGGCAGAAAGATTGAAAAGAATTTCACAAAATAATCAGAACACTTTCTGAACTCTTCAATGATGCTAGCAAATTGGGTTTGGGGTTTTTTCAGGAAAGCATGATTCACGAATAGTACACTGGATTACATATTGATCACTCAGATAAACTGAGAAAAACCAACATAGTGATAAAAAAACATAAAACTAAAAACCCTATGTGTCAGGCTACGAAATATGGCAGAACCTTTGGTAACTGAATGAGTACAAAATCTTTTAAAAGTTTTAATAGAATTATGTTTTTCTTTTATGACAGTTATGAAATCTTTTTATTTTAAGAGAAAAAAACCTCATAAAAACGATGTGTATTTATCTTTAAAACACAATACAAGGTTACAAACTGAAATAAATATAATAAATATATCTACATTTTTACTCACATAACATTATGCTTCATTGTCTACATACATGTACTAAATCCAAAGGATCATATAAGTCCCCCTAAGCAATGAGTAATATCATTTTAAAAGAAGCAATTCACTCATTTCACAAGTCTTGATAAACTACTAATACTTACTTACTAACAAAATCACTGACAATAAGAAATTTATATAACCCACAAGAATTATTTCTTTTATTTTCCTTTAAATGTCTTTCAGTCAAACATAAAAGCCTTCTCTAACATCTCAATATAAGCACAAAATGTATCCAAAGAAAAATCAATGTTTGCAATCTAAGTGGAAAAAACTACCACTGTTTGCATTTCTGTAAAAATATCTAACACATCTTTGGTAAGTAAAATGAGTTGCCAAGAAATATCTTAAACCTCATTCCCTGCAGCTGCTTTCTGAAAAGGTGATTATATTCATTACCTGAACAGTTTACAAAATTTTATCAGCTAATGCAGAATGCTGGTGTATTTGTAAGGTGTGTTTTCTTTGAATATTTTAGATTTCTGATAAATAAAATGAAGACTTATGATATCACGAGTAAAGACTCATGCAGGAAGAACCCAATCAGATTAACAAACTGCAATTTATGTCATCTTATTTCAAATTCTGACTTTTAGACATTTAACAACCACAGAACAATTTATTTGACCTTTCTTCAAAGGAGAGGAACAGTTCTCCAAGCATTCTTTTTTTTTTTTTTTTAATGACTGACTGTGGAGAAGGTTCTAGGAATCAACTTTCAGATGACAGAGTTAGGAAAAACAATTCTAACAACATTGTCCAATATTTGTTCTAGACACATTAATTTCAGTAACTCACCCTCTACTGTTAGAGTACCCATTTTGGATTCCAAGAAATCAAACAGTGTGCTTGGTGCAGATGGTCTGGCATTTCCCAGCTCTTCTTCATCTTCTGGTCTTATTCGGCCTCGGCCCTTTCCCTTACCTGTAAGCATTAAAGGTTTTTTTGAATAGGGAATAAAAAAATTTAAAAGCACATACACTCTTTCATATGATTTACTAAATGTTTGTATTTTCTGTCTTTAAAAAGTTCTGTCACAGAAAGGCAGTGATAGGACAAGGGAGAACAATCTTAAACTAAAAACTGGAGAGATTTAGATTAGATGTGAGGAAGAAGTTCTTTACTGTGAGGGTGGTGAGACACTGGAACACTTTGGCCAGAGAAGCTCTGAATGTTCCATCCCTAGAAATGTTCAAGTCCAGACCTGAGCAACTCGGTCTGGTGGGTGGCCTCTCTGTCTGGGGGGGTGGAGATGGTGGAACAAGATGATCTGTAAGGTCCCCTCCAAACTATGTCCTTCTGTGATTCTAGGATACGTTTCCCATTTCAGGATAATTAAATACTGACTTACAATTCAAAAATTTTGACAAGAATATAATACACAGAGGCCTTTCTTAGGGATTTGTTTGCAGGTTTGCAATGCATTCTAACTTGCAAGAAGAAAACATGCAGATATGCCCTTCTGTAACTACATTAGTAATCCACCATATACAAATTCCATGGCTTGTAAAGCCTGTTTTAAAGCATCTCTTTGCAAGTTTTACCTCTCGGTGGTGGTCCCTGAATGGGTTTCTGTTTACTGTTGTTCAGAAGAAAATTTAATGCTGCCTCTAGGCTGTTACTGTTATCCATAAGTGCCTGTCTTGCTGCTTCTTTGCTAAAACCCATCTCTGTTATGTGTTTCAGAGCTTTTTCATCAACCTGAAATAAAAGGTACACACAGAACTAAATGCAACACCCTATAAACCCACCAGATTTTAAATTATTTTTTCTTTAATGTTTTATTGAAACAATCTTTCTTTCTAAATTAATTATAAATATTTCAGTTTTATATAAAAATCTGCACCTACATTCTCAAAAGAACCTGCAAATAAAGGGGAGGTTTTATTAGTATGGTTTTTAATTCATTAGTTTTCAGTTCTACTATTACATGCTTTCAAACACAAATTCTCCTAGTCTATATGAAAACTGAAAGAAATATCTCAAAATAATATGGGTATCAAAACTAACCATCTGTTCCTGTTTGAACCCTTTCACAACTTTTACAGACAATATAAAACCTAATTACTTCTTAAAACATGGAAAAAATATAATTGGCTAGAGATTTTGCAGAAGAAAGCAAAGAAATACAAACAATTTACATCTGCAAAAATGCAGGCTCCATTATTCCAAACTGTATAGAGCAGATGACAAAAAGGCAAAGCAGGAATCACAAAGCATTAAGTACAGACAATAACCTTGCACCTGCACCAAACGATACCAGTCACCCATCTACTGCAACAGCTGCAATCAAAACCATTCTTAACTGGAATCCCATGAATATAATATTGTGTCTACAGGTTCAAAAATAGCCATATCAAGACCCTCCAAAAAACCATAAAATCTCAAGCCTAATGGAGCCTAACCTCTAAGATACATACTTAAATTTTACTTGATTAACTTTTTTACCCAAGAATCACAGTGACACTCATAACTGTCTTGGTAAGGTACAAAAATATTCCTAATACATAACTATTCTAAACAGACCTCAAAGTTAATTGAAAGGAAAGTCATTATTCCTAGAGGCACTTTGATTTTATTCTCATTATATTTGGGGTTTTGTTTTTTAATATTACACATTCAAGATTCCATTTAAGTCTTCCACCTTACCAGTTCTCGGTAGACACCTTCATTCTTCCCCTCAGGTTTTGTTATCTTCTCTTTCTGGAACAGTTCCCTGTTTCGATTCCCTCCAGCATTCACACTGAGATTGCTTCTGCTACTACCACCACCTCCTCCAAATGTCTTGGTCTTTAGATAAGCACAAAAATAACATTTCAGCAAACAGAACTTATGAAAATAAGCCTCAATGTTTATCTAGAAGAAAAAGTGCAGTACTTTTGTTGCAGTGGTATTTTTGCTTGATTATGCTCTGGGTCGACAAATAAAGCACTAATTTACACACACACAAAAAAAGAAATTTATTGGTTAGGGATTTTCTCCCCCCGCACCCAAATGAGGCTGTAAAAAGGGTATATAATTCTAGCTTTTATGACTTACTAAGCAAATTTGAGAAATAAACTAAAAGGAAGACCAAAGGAGAACATAAAAACCTGATACATTAAAACGAAATTTCCTAGCTACTCTTTCAGACTGAGTTCAAGGAATCATGGCGGTTTTGAGAATTAAAAAAAACACACAGGAAAATTGATAACCTGCATTTATTAATTAAATCTTACTAGCTAAATTGTATACCCCTCATTTTAGATCAAAATCATACTTACCATAAAACATTATGATACATTTATTAGCTTTATTAAAATAAGAACATAGCCATCAATCCAAAAGGACTCTTAATTCTGATTCATCTTTTTAAAGATACAGGAGCAGAATTATAACCACGCAAGTATCAGAAAGCATTTGTCATTTAAGAGAGAAATACTTAAAATAACAAGAAAAGATCAATCACTGTAAGTAAAATGCTGCAACAGATGCATTCTAACCTCTTTGCTCTTTGCTACTTCTGCAATAGCAGCTGTTCTCTGCTTTTCAAATTCATCATTGTCTGCAACAGTTTTTACAGTATTTGTCATTTGCAGAGTCTTTCTGCGATCAAGGTCTCTGCTATCCACTTGCACATGAGATGCACATTTCTGAAAACACAAAAAACAATTTTTAATTAACTCTTCTGCCTACTCTCATTTGAAAAAGACTGAAGTATTATTCCATTAGAGTAGCAGACCCCCAGATAAAGAATATGATCACAAAAATGTAGGCCTAGGACATCTAGATCTGCCTGTGCAGAAAGCACATGACTCAGGCCCACGAGAAAAGCCAAAAAATAAAAACCAAACCTTTTACATTTTAAGCTTAGTTCACAATGTAGCCAAGACATTGTGACATAATCACAACGATTCTTGGAAACTTGATGATCTTTGCCAAATTCTTTGGCATTTAAGGGACTGCATTAGTGCCTACACCATCTGACCAGCAGAATCAAAGGCTCCACACACTAAATAAAGTTAAGTTTGAAACTGAGAGGAAAAATGTTACTGGAAACTGTCACAACAAAGAGAGAGGATTAACACAATTTTTTTTTTTTTTTTTTTTTAAACAGGCACATTTTTTTATATCCAAGTTATCAAGTTCTAAGGTGTTTTGATAGCGTTTACCTAACTAGGACAAGGTACCCAGATATCGTAATACAGGTATTTTTATGAAGAGACAAAGAGAAGTAAACTCTACCTGCCCAAAAGGTACAAAAGGAGGAGGACCACCTTCTGTTCCAATGTTACTCCTATTGTGCTTTGCCAAACTCTGTAAAAGAAAACTGAAAATCAATAAACTGCAAACAGATATGATAAATTCCTCTATTTCAGAAAGCATATGAAACTTGCAAGTTTCTATGCACTTGCAAGAAGCAGAAAAAAGTTATACTTTTAAATCTTGGGTCACTTCAGAAGAAGGTTGGAGGAGAAGCAGAGAAACAAAGAAAACTATGGAATTTTGCATAATCACTAAGGCGATACATAGAGAAAATGTAGAAAATTCAGTTAATATAGGAAAATCTACACTAATAGAACAAAGCAGCACACAAAGAGGCAGCAGATGTTTCTTACTACAGTGTCGAATGAACCTGCTGCCAAGAGAGATTGTAAAGGCACACAGCACATTTTAAAAGGGATTGGACCAATTCAGCCTAGAGAAGGGAAGGTTCAGGGGGATCTTAGCAATCTACACAATGGAGATAGGCTCTTCTTAGCGGTGCCCAGTAAGATGAAAAAGACAATGGGCAGAAACTGAAGCACAGGAGTTTCCCTCCATCATAAAACACTTTTTTGTGAGGGTGACTGAGACAGGGAGGTTGTGGAGTCCCCATCCTTGGAGATACTCAAAAGTTGCCAGGACACTGTTCTGGACAATTGGCTCTAGGTGGCCTTGACTGAGCCAGATGACCTCCATCCTCAACCATTCTGAGAAATTCATGATCCCATGCATAAGCAAACACAGAAAGGATTAGTCAGAATTGTATTCCCTGATACAAAGCAGCAATTCTGGATGCCAAGGTTGTATAAGTGCTCAGACTGTGATCTCTACCTAAAAACAATCTCCTTTTTGTCACTGCTGGAAACAAAATGCTATACTATTAAGAAAAAAAGAGACAGGTCCTTAATGCTGTTAAAATGCACCAAAATTACATTTCCTATAATGCATCTCTTTTATCATCTTCATTTCTTACTGTCCTTTTCCTCCAATGGACAGCATGACTACATACATCATTTACTACTCCCTGTTGTCAGAGACAGCTTTAATTACTTAGGGCTATATATGACATTTACCTACGTATTTATTACCCTGATGTAAAATTGATTTAAATCCATCATGTGAAAAATGGAGTATAAACACGAATAAGCTTCAAGCCACTATATTATCTGAGAATTTTTTACACAAAGTAATAGAATAATTTAGCTAATATATACCCAAATTAAAACTTTTGGTCCACTCCTTTCAAGTTAACTACTTTTATTCAGGAGCCAAAGACTGTTTTCTAAATCATTTATGGTTATTAATTCCTTTCAAGGTAGAAAAAAAAGAACAATCCTTTTCCTCATGTCTTGGAGCAAAAAACACTGATAAAGTATTCGATAAATTATTCAAAAAAAGCACTTAGAAGTGCAGAAATCATAAAATTTTTCTGTTTTAGTTTCAATCAGTTAACTTAAAGTGCTGCTTTATAATTATGAGCTAACTAAGGGCTGATCACTGCAGCATGCTCACACCTCCCTGTACCTATATTAACTGAAGCAGCAGAGTACAACAGTGATTTCACGGCCAAGCCACTTCACTTCAACCAGAGCAGGCACTCCAGGTCCAATAAACCCTGCACTTATTCTGCTACTTCTTTTTTGTCTGTTATTTATTTGCTTGTTTGTTTGTACCCAGAGAAATGCAGGCAATTTCACAATGAACTACCACACTGAATCAAATTATAATAAAAAATTAAATATACTCTAGCCAAGAACTCAAGCACTGGATTAATTCCTCAGGAAGTACATGCTGAATTTTAAATTTATACCTCTTTCTTTCCCAAATCAGAATCAAGAATACAGATAGAAGAAAAAGATTGTTTCAATCTACTGCTCAAAGTACAATTGGGCAAATGGTAAAAAAGCCCTTAAAAACTGACTGCTTATTTAGTAACATTTAGCTACGTGAATTTTGAATCATAATAATTTATTGCATAAAAATGTTATGCATAATGAAAGAATTCTAATGATCTAATGGTAAATAAGAGCCCTGACACCTTCTTCTCAAGGAGCACTCTCTGCTGAGAAGTGAGAGCAGCTGCTTTAGAAACCAACTTTCAGATTGCGATAGCACTGAATAAAAAGGAAACTGGCAATATGAACAATCTTTTTTAACTTACAATTAAATTTCCTAATAGCTGAGCAGTAACTATCATTTACAATAAACTTTGTTATAAATACATTTAGTATGCTTCTTTTATCCTTTTTTCCCTATTTGCATCATGACATTAAAAACATATTTCCCAGAGGATCACTTAAGAAACTAAGCTTTACAATATGAGACTGCTAGATATTATGTATTATTGTAGCCTCACCCTTCTTTCTACATGTATTTTGAAGTATACATAAAACTACCCCCTTTTCCCATGAGGTAATCTCAATATTTAGCCTCACCTTCACCAAAACAGAAAGATCGTTAAGTATACTAGAGAGCTTTACTTTTAGATAATCTGTAATTCTAAATTTTAAAAATGCAAGAGCCTACCAAACAGTGTCACCAATCATCTAAGCAGATTTGCTTCAGACTTCACTTACATATTGTCTGATGTTTTGTTTAATAGCAATACAAAATACTCTTCCTTCATACGAAGGGTATCAGCAATATCTCAGAGATAGTGATCTTCTATCTTTGGAACACCAGTCACCATCAGAACACGAGGAACACCACAAAGCAATAGTTATTTGGAACTGTATATTTTCCTAAAGATGTCCATGACACTTTACCTTACATTTTCAAATAGTCCAGAAAATAAAAAAATCTCACAGTAACAGTCTCATTCCTTTCTTATTTATTTACTGTCACTTAAATAGGGACACTTGAAAAGACCTAAAATTTCCAGGCAAGAATTTACCTTATGATAAAATTGAATGCTACAAGGAAGAGCATTCCTCATGCAGCGTGATAATACTGCATTCATTGCACATATGCTACATTGTAGTGTGAGCCTTTTATTACTAAAACTTGATTCTTCCTGAAAGCAATTTCAAACACTGTTCTGAATGGAACAGAACAGTCATACAACTGAACAAGTAGAAGCTGACAAGTATGTGCAAAGGCAATAACTTAAGACTGGATAAACAACTTTTATTCTAAAGTTTCATGTTATTTGGCTTAATAACACTAACTTTATACTAAGTATAAAACCCCATATTTCATCACCTACACAAGAAGCCAAATTAACACATATTAGACTTTCTAGTGGAGAAAAAGTAAAAATCTGCCTTCAAAAATAAAAAAACTAGCTTTGCAACAAGTAATTTGGAATAGACACACAAATAAAAGTTTTATGTCTTTTTATGCGAACACAGTTCAGCATTTTATTTAAACTTCTGTGGCAAGCTTACACAGGGAGTGGCAATGTCCTTACCACCTCTCAGATATTTTAGCAATCATGCTTATTTGTCAAGTGTTCTCTTCTGCAAACCTTTCCGAACAGGATAGAAGCATCAAGTTCATGGGGAAACTGCTATCATGTAGCATCTGGCTTCTACAGACTTATTTGAGCCCTATCTGTCTAGCTGTCAGTCTGGATATAGAACTAGAACTACAATTTCCAGTGGTCATGGTTCACCTGCAAAAACTGATTTCTTGTCACCCACAGTTTTTCTGACATGGCTACATTCATGTGCTGGTCAACAAGAAAAAGAAAATTATACTCTGGCAAACTCCAAAATTTTGAGTACCAGAGAGCTGACAGGATAGCAGCAGGCAATAGTTAACTGTCTGTAACTTAACCAGAGCTACCACTCTGTTAAACATACCACATACAGCCAATAGAACTGGCTAACAAGTGCCAAAAGTTCTAGTCAGCAGCATGCTTTTGGTTATTAAAGGCTTTGCTTTCTTTATTTACATACATAGAGACTGCTGCAAGTTATTTCTTGACATTGATTTCAAAAACAAATTAATAATCATAAAGCAAAACTTTTTAAACTGAAAACTCTTTTTTAACTGAACAGAGAACTCACAAGACTTAATACTACGTAAGAATAAAAATCATAAAATGGGGTGTTTCTGCTGCTGGCCCCAGAATCTTTTTTATTCTGAAAGCTTCATTTAAAATCAGGAATGCTTTTATGTTTTTTAAAACCCCTTATTTTCAGCTATAAAAGCACAAAAAGGATGCCAAACAGAATCTACCAGCATTCGTAACTCCAGCACTCAAATAAACTTTGGCCCAATTTGTTAAAATTTATGAAGTGCAACTGAACACCAAAGAAGGCTAGCTCTAACAAAACATACTGAGCCAAACTTAGCAGGAGCAACAATAAAAGTAGTATTTCATACAGATGTTCATAAACAGCTACTCTGTTTCAAAGATGTGGATGAAAAAATACAGAGAAGTCCGTGGTTTTAGTAGTGATAGTTGAACTGGCAAGTATTTGGGACTAATGGTAGTAGGGTCACAACTTCCTGCCCTAGGAACTTCCACCCACTTGTGAGAAAATGTATGAAAAAATATTCCTGCAGCCACTTTTGTTCTACTGGGATGGAAACCAGAGTAAAGGGGGTTACAGATATTTATGCCTTGTTGAAAGAATCTTAAACCTCCAATTTGACTTTATAACAACAATTTATGGAAAGTACTGATGAAATCTGCAATGTAGGGCTCCAACCAGAGGTTACCAACTTCAATGCTTTCTGTACATTTATTCTATTATTTTTGCTTCAAAAAGACAGAGTCTGCAGACGGTAATTGTAAAAGGCATAATTCCACAATACTTTTGTACCAAACACACTATTTAGGATAACAACCACCCATGACCATTTATCAAAATTAATTTAATATGTTTGATCAATATTTTCAATCAGTGCAGAATACAGAAAGGAATCACTTGTAATTGCTTAATTTGCAACATTATACATAAGAGCTACTTGCATATATCTGGCTGCAGCCCTAAAACTGTTGGGACAGTACAGTTCTAAAAGCTTATCATATGAAAGTTCACATTCAACACATTAAGCTTGATGTCTTTAAATGTAATAATGTAACTTGTGAGACAAGCATTTCAGTGGTGTTACCTCACCCTTTGTAATTCCCACTTTTCTATAAGATGCTCCACTTCACCTCCAAGAACTGCTGTGTTACTGTCATCCAACAGCAAGAATCCATTTCTCACTTCAACAATTCCTGAAAGCTTAATTTTTGTTCCAGGTGGAGTGTTCAGACTAGAAGTAGAAACAAAGCCAGATAATTCAAATGCATGTATTAATATTCTGCCACCAAGAAACATATATAAAAACCTACTCTTATTGTAATTCCAACATTTTCATATACCATAATAAAAAATTGGCATCAAAAAACACAGTACTTTTCAATAGCTTCATTGGAACACTTCCCATCCATTATACAAAAATGCCATACTGCAAATTAGATTCTAACAGAGATGAATATTGGCAATTTGTCTGTTTGGTTAAAATCCAATTTCACAGTACCAAACTAAGGATATGATTTGTTTAGACTAACGGACGATATTCTTAGACAACTGACTTTGAGGTAAGTTCCTCATATTTACAGTTAAGAGTGATCTCCAGATAGTTAATCATCTCAATTTTTTTAGACATTTAACTCAGTAGGCACAAAGAGTGGTTAGAAAGGAACGTTCTACACATTGCCGAGAACTAGCACTGCAACTAGTATAAGTTTTAAAATCATGCATCTTGTAGTGCTTCTTCTCTCATTACTCTATAATTTAAAAACATGTGACTACTTTCTGTCATCAGCTCCCACACAGAGCTTATCTTCTTCTCATGTGAATCCACCCTAGAAAAAGCAACAGCAGAAGCCTAAAAGAATCACATATTTCCAACACGTAAGGACGGACAGGCAGTGCAATCTGGAAACTGCTTCTTCATGTGAGAAACAGGACGCAGCCAGTTAAAACCTTTCAACTAAGAGACAATAATGTCTTTAAAATATGCTAAAGCTATTGTTGCAATCACAGGCCCATACCACATGGTGAGGAACATTCTTAGTGGAGTCAGCCCATTACAGCACCAGTGGCATTTAACCTTAGAAAAGTTAATGGATTTTTAAATTTTTCTGATAAAAACAAAGAAGATGAGATCAAAAGAATAGACATAAAGAAAATACAGAAAAAAAAATTAAAATTATGCAAGGGCAAAGGGGAAAATGGAAACAATAGTCATGAAAAGCCTATAACTTAAAAGAAATTACTAATTTTTATTTATTTAAAGTAACACTATGTACTGAAACAGCATATTATTCCAATTTAATAGTCCAACATCAAACCTGAAACAATTACATATAATACAAATATTTAAATGTTACATAAGAAGAAGAGTTCACAGCATTGTTAGAGTGATGAGTTCTCTAACATTTTTGAGATTTTATCAAAAGTTTTCAAATTATCTTGTACTGGGAGTTCATCTTTAAACATTCTGTGATCTAGAATCTACTTACACAGGAGTCTGTTTGCCTTCCTTTACTGCTCTCTTTATATTCACATTAGAATATGATATTCCAAATTCTGCTAGCTCAAGCTAAAATTAAAACATCATTAAATGTTCTGACAGCATCACTCTAAACTGCAAGCTTGCTTCTGCTCAGAAGGAGCAGTTTAACAGTAAAAGATGACACTCAAAAATTAAGTATATATCTATATCTAACTGTTTTAGCTAGCAGAGAAAGACAGAGAAGAAGGGGGTTTTTTTAAACCACAGTTATCTGAACTAGAAGAGTGCAGAGCACTCCATGACACTGCAGACTAAACACTAGAGAACATTTTTAGCATCTTCATAAACAAACACACAAAACATCCCCATGTTCAGCAGCAATCATTCTCTTACCCTTCACTTTTAACTGAAGAAATACCCAAGTTAAAGGCCTGCCCATGGTTCAGCAGCATTAGTTGCACTGGATTAGGTGTGTCAAGCCTGTGGCATTCCTGCTACTACTAAAAATTGGGGATTGGCCGAAGTCTACACACACACCCACAATGCAGTGTGCCGTGAAATTACAACTCAATAGATGGCTGCAAAAATCCACTTTCTTCTATTATGTACCTCAGTATAAACAGAACTGTAAATTACATTCATATATACCTCTACACGTTGAATTCAAGTTTCTCCTTTTTATACGAATCCATGAAGGAAGCCTCTTTTGTCAAGCAATTTTTTTCATAAATTTCTAAGGATATTTCCATTATTCCAAGGACATTTAAGTATCAAAGCAAAACATGGAAAAGACAGTTATTCACCTTATTTTTGACATGCTACTGTATTCTATAGCTGTGCAGCTTGTGTGTCCATCAGTCATCTGTAAACGTAACATTCTGGGAGCAGCCTGAGATTCTTCGTTATCCTTTGGTGCAGCAACATTGCGAATTTTCTGTATTTGCAGGACACATGGCCCTTCCAGCTAGATAAGTCAAACAGAAAAGACAAAACTGTTAGCACTGTTAAGCAAACACACTGCAATATCTAGACACACCAACAGATGCCCCCAGGCAAAGAAAAGTGTAATTTGATCACGCAGCCATGTTCAATTTCTATCACTCATGTACTGTATGCTCTAAAGCATGATAAAAAATGGCTTTCTCATAGAAACAGTTGTGATGCTTCACACATCTCTGAGATAGCAATTATAAAATAAAAGTGAATGAAAACAATTGAGGAGGCAAACAAACAAAAGCCCAGATACTGTCACTTTGAACGTAGTATGGAGTTCAGACAACATTTCACATACTGTACTGCAGGGCGTCACTGACAAAGTCTTCTAAAGAAAGGAAAAATCAGCTTAGAAGACTATCTGTTTGGATCAAGAGGAAATTTCAAGTACAACTGCTACGTAAACATCAACTAGAAACACAGCTTTTTTGAACAATGGTCCAATCAAAACACAACAAACTGAAGGAACATCACTTGTCTGTTGATTATATAAAAATGCAGGACACCCTACTAGACACACCACAATCTATATTACAAAAAATAAAAATAATTAAAAAAAAGACCACAAACACAAAATCCCAAAATAAATTCACCTAAAAAAACCAAGCCCAAACCAACCACCTAAACCACTTTATTACATTACAGCGATAGCTAAGCCATTTTGATTTCTATGAAAAATAAAAATCATCTGTTGCTGCTCAGCCGACCTCTGGTTACTAAAAGACAGTAGAAAAAATTAAAAAGTACACATTTTGCCAGCTTCTAACCTTGAAGAAACAGAATAGGCAGCCCAGAAGAGCACATAACAAGAGCAGATAACCAGTAGGTAAGTATATATAAAGTAAAGAGAAATGAATAAATAAGAGAATGGGAGCACAGTAGCTTTACAATGATAGCAATAGAAGATCTGATGTAGCAATAACTCTCGCTGAAAGAGGTGTTTTTAAACGCAGAGCAGTTTTAACTGCAACAGCAAATCTGATCATCACTTTGAAAAACAAATTAAATAAACAAGGCTGTAGGAAACAAAAATCCACAATCACGAAAACAATGAAACAGAAATTGGGAAGCATACAAGTAACCTTAACCAGGAATTAAATTGCTGGCACCTTATGTTTTCCACTGCTTACCATCAATTTGTCAGTACTCAGAAAGGAACCCTCTGAGATCACAAATCCTTTCTGAATGCTTCTTCTGCAATTAATGTTTCCATTGTAATGAAACTAAGTTCTCAAAAGAAAACCAGTAACACCTTAAATGTAACAGCTATTAAATTATATGTTATAACTTTCTAGTCTTCTTTGCACTTTTATTCCTTTAAAGATATTTAACATATATTTATGGTATATAGTAATCTAGATAGAAACGGGAGGATTCAGTTTTTCCAAATCCTATGCAAATGTGGCCATCTTGTGGCTAATGCTGGTAATATTGATTTTTTTAAAATCCATACAAAACACAGATATTAATGAGTGAGTGAAATATCTCTCTGTATTAATGACTGAAGTTGATAATCATCTATAATGGTCAAATACCCATGTTTCATACTAGCACTCTGCCAGCTTTTATGCAACTATTTGCCTGTTATGATAATACTACAAAATAAAATTATTTTCTATGCAAGATGGAAATACATCACAGGTTCTCAAGATATAGATAAATAATACTGGTATTAGCCTTGGCTGACAGAAACAATAATAGCATATAATTTTTATTTTTCACTGAAACATTTCTGAATAACAAATTACTACTTTCTACTATGAGATTATATTAAGGAGTTGTTCCTCTCCCATAAAGCAGATATTCTTTTTTTGTAATCACATAGCTCTGTAACAATATATTTGCAGACATTGCAAGCTAAACAGCAGCACTGATTAAGGAGTCAGATTTGCTTTATGTTGCTCAAAAAGAAGGAAACTACAGTTAAGAAAGCAAGGATTCAGTATACTATCTAATAGCTTGAGCTAAAACTTATAAATAGGAGTCCTTCTCCAAACAGATTTTTTCTGTGCAATCATTCTTTTCAATACCTGAAGGATTATCACCCTCCAGGAAATGATGTGCAAGTGTCTGGTTTGGGGTTTTTTAGAATAATTTTCTAAAGATCTATGAATATAGATAAAGTTAATAAAACTCTTCTCATAAGTTTACTAAGTAATATGCTGCATGCATAGACTGCCTAGATAATATCTTTGATCCTTCAATGGACTGTATCTCAAATGTGTTTTGCATAAATAGTAATAATACTTGTGGTTTTTTTCTTGTAGAAGTCTGTGCTTACAGCAGTGACCACTCCATTTAGACAACAGAATAAACAAATCCAAGCAGCTCTTAACAGCCTCTCTCATCAATCGACCTTGCTTTCTAAAAATCCACCTTAACTTACCACTATCTGAATTTCAACAGTAAAGAAATATGTTTCCCCAGAACTTTCACATCAGTGATACAGACTGTCAGTATTTGAAGTAAAGGATAAAGAACTGAACTGAGAACTACTGTTAGGTTTAAAATAAAATTCCTTTATTTATCCACTCTCTGAATCACATGTAAGGAACAAAACAGGAAGGGTATACGGAAGAGAATAAACTTCATTTTTATCTAAACATACAACAAGCATTAAAATCTAACGCTTCAAGTTTCAAATATAATACTTTTCTCTAGTACATAAAGTGTTCACCATCTAAAATGTTTTATCCATATTACCTGTAGGATACAGTCATAGGAAAATTACATGAAGTGTATAGTTACAGCCACGAATGTGAGCAGGCAAGTAACACAGCATTAACATGTATCTCTACTTATCAGAATCAGACAGCTACTTCGCTTTATTCCTGACCTGCTTTGTTGCCCTCACAGGATAATGGAGGGGAAAAGATGAACTTCCGATACAATGTCAAGACCAAACTGATTCAATGACTTTTCAGCAACAAATAAAATTGCTAGGATTGTTCAGATTTTTATTTAAGCATTTCAAAGTTGTGAAATAAAACCCAAAAAGTGCTCTTTTACGAAGCTTATGTTCATATATTTACACTATAATATACTCAAACATTGGGGGGTTTTGTATGTGAAGTAATCATAAAAGGCGCCTAATGTGCCATAGAAGGCTGACATCAAACAGAAATCACAGAACACAGAAAAGTGAAGTAAAAATATTGTCTACCTTTTCCACCTTTCCACCATTGATGTCACTGGGGAGGAACTTCTTGCCTATCGTTCTTAAATCTGTCTGAAATTAATACAGAAGACAAGAGAATATTAACTTAAAATATCCACTTTAAAAAAAATCATAAAATAGGAAAAAGAGCATTTTTCCCATAATGACAACTATTTATTATAGAAATCCAGTCCTCTGCACATGATTAAAAAAAAAATTCAACTCAAGAGTTTACAAAAGAAATCCTTTTGCTTTTTAAATTATATTCATGTTTTAAGTACATTTTCAATGTTGATTAAAATGTTTTTAAATAGATGAAACCAAATTACTGTGTAATGTTTAATTGTTAATATAACTGTGAAGTTTAATAGAGGTAAACGTCTTTCTTTCCCCTCCATCTGGCACTTAGAGAAAAGTATTTTTAGTTCATGTCTTTTTACATGCACAAATCCTTATTTATTATGATCATAAACAACATTTTCAAACGAAAATGTGCTAAATGTAATTACTACAAGAACTTGAATAGTAACTTGCCATTGATATATGTCAATGGCCTACTGTTCTGGCATCCTCATGTAGAACTGAGCAGGACTGTATTTTAGTACCTGAGATACTGTAAATGATTTATTCTGGTTTTCAGTGATAAACACTGTATGTATGTGAGTAACACTGGTATGTTAGAAATTTAAAAAAAAAAAACAATAATAGGAAGGTGCTTTTAGTATATTTACTGACTATCTACAGAGGGGATAAATGTCCAATCCACTCTCTGCTGCACAAGATAGCCAAGTAGTGATAAGGAAGCCCATTCGGTTTTCAATTTGAGCCCATCTGAGGAAACTATCTGCAATCTGTCAGTTGTGTATCTCCGAACAGCACACAGGCTCCTATAAACTGTTCCTGTGTGTTCCACACCTGTATCATAGAATCATCATAGAATGGTTTGGGTTGAAAGGGACCTTAAAGAACATCTAGTTCCAACTCCCCTCCTATGGGGAGGGTACACCTTCCACTAAGACCATATTGCTCACAGCCCCATCCAGCCCACCCTTAAACACTTCCAGGGATAAGGCATCCATGACTTCTCTGGGAAAACTATTCCAGTGCCTCACCATCATCACAGTAAAGAATTTCTTCCCAATATCTCACCTAAACCTAATCTCAGTTTGAAGCCATTCCCCCTAGTCCTTTCTCTACATGTCCTTATAAAAAGTCTCTCTCTCTCCATCTTTCTTATAAGCTCCCTTCAGGCACTGGAAAGCCACAATTAGGTCACCCCTAAACCTTCTCTTTTCTGGGCTGAACCATGCCAATTCTCACAGCCTTTCCACACAGGACAGCTGCTCCATCTCTCTAATCATCTTGATGTCCCTCCTCTGGACTTGCTCCAATAGGTCAATGTCCTTCCTGCACTGGGGACCCCAGAGCTTGGTACAGCACTACAGGCAGGGTCTCACCGGAGTTGAGCAGCAGAGCAGAATCCCTTCCCTACCGCTGTTGGCCACTGTGCTTTTGCTGCAGCCCAGGACACATTTTGCTTTCTGGGCTGTGAGTGCACATTGCTGGGTCATGTCCAGCCTCTCAACCAGCAGCACTCCGAAGTCCTTCTTAGCAGGGCGGCTCTCCATCTTTTCATCCCCCCAGGCCTGTGGTGACACCGGGGGCTGCCCCGACCCAGGTGCAGCACCTTACACTCGGTCTTGTTAAACCTCATGAGATTCCCATGCACCCACATCTTGAGCTTGTCCAGGTCCCTCTGGATGGTATCCTGTCCTTCAGGTGTGTCAACTTCACTGCTCAGCTTGCTTGTCATCTGCAAATTTGCTGAAGGTATACTCAGTCCCTTCATCAGTGTCATTAATGAAGCTTTTTAATAAGACTGGTCACAATATAGATCCCTGAGGGACACCACTTGTCACTGATGTCCACTGGGACTCTGAGCCATTGACCACCACCCTCTGGATGAGACTGTCCAACTACTTTCTTATGCCTCTAACAGTCTATTCATTAAACCCATCTTTCTTCAGTTTAGAAAGAAGGATGTTCTCAGGGACTGTGTCAAAGGCTTTACAGAAGTCCAGCTAAATGGCATCTGTAGCCCTTCCCTTGTCCACTGATGCAGTCACCCCATCACAGAAGGGCACTGGGTGGCTCAGGCAGGACTTGCCCTTATTGAAGTCTCCAGCTTTGCAATCGGAGCAGCAGAAAGGGGGCAAACTTTTGCAAATTCTTTTAAAGTTCTTATACAAAATAAAAACACTTGAAGGACTGAAGACACATCTATGTCTATTTCATATTTATTTAAGCAATTCACACATACACATACTCAAAAAAGGTAAAAAAGGTCATCCGACTTCTTGATTTCTTCTGCCTGAAATGTGCCTCCAGCAGTCAAGGAAGAATTTGTAAGAAGTGGAATAATAATTCACTGCTATCCTGTCATTAAAGACACACTGCTACTCTCTACTTACCCAACAGACAAGTTAATCTTCTGGGCACAAAAACAACTGACTTAACGATAAAAAGTGCTAAGCAATTAAATCTAGCTTTGGAATACTTCTGCAACATTTCTGGTTTATTTTTATTATCTATCAAACAAACCCGAAATAATGACACAGGCAAAAATCATCATGTCAGTACTCATCCCAGCACATGATTACATGCAGGGTAATACCCAGCAACTCACAAGTATTTTATTTGGGTTTCGTATAAAGCAGCAATGCATTCTCGAAGATATGGGCATGCTACTATGGTCCAGAAATCAAATGCTTACACTCTGCATGTTTTGTATTACATTCTTTGCATCTTTGCATCATAATTTTGCTTCAATTCTTTTCATATTCCTTACACAAACTGGTGCCTGCATACATAGGAGTGATTGAACATAAGCTTTAAAGAATAAGTGAAAGGAGCAGAGGGGACTCACTTTTTCAGGGTATCATCTTAAACCATCCTGTGTTTGAATCTTGAGGGTAGACAAAATAATCCCCAACAACTCTCACATAATTTCATTATTTAATTATTCCTAATTTCATCAAAGAAGGATACTTTTCTCTTTAAACCCCAACTACATTGTTTTCCTCCTTGAAACTACATGTATTTATTACAAAGGAAAAAAATTATGTTAAACCATATAAAGTACAGACAAGCTTTTAAACATCTGAGTACGGATTTGATAAAATATGTTAAAATAAAATAACAAATATGAATTAAGAAAGGCAGCAGACTTACTAATGTTTCCCAACAATGTATATACTAGAATTATAAAAAATAGGGATTCACATGCACACTTTTCTTTTTTTATGCGGTTTATTGCTTCAAAGATGTTTCTCTATCTTGTATATTCTTGTGTTAATTTTTTGGCAGAAATTATGACTACTAATCCAGATTTCTACAGTAAAGAGGAAAACCTATTTGTGGTTACATAAATATGTAGACAACACTGATATGTAGTCTGAATGTGCTTTAAGGAGTATCACGTCAAGGAGGCAAACTAAGTAAGGGTGTTTTATCGATCCCAATAAACTTATTTTGTACTAAAATTTCATGCTCGTGTCATTACATAGCACTTTTGGTTGTATTACTGCTTGTAGTTTGACTTTAGTTTATAGTCCATAAACAAAATATATTTTCCTACTGCTATATCTGTTCATTTTTTCTCTTACAGGTTTCACAGTGTGGAATAGGTGTTCTTTCCAAATAAAATTCATAATTCATATAGGCAGTGAGAGATATAAGCACTCTGTCCTTTACATAAATCACACATGGTACACTTAATTAGACACACAAACCTATACTTGAGCCATTAGATATATTATTTTTAGCACAACTTTTCAGAAAAAAAAAAATTCATTACCATAACTTACATTAAGGGCAACTAGGATAATATCATTTGTATTAACTTTTTCGGGTGAACTTAAGCAAGCTTCAATTCCTTCATCTGAAAGATACCTGTTAAAGAAAAAAAAGATTAGAATATCACACGATGTATCAATGAAACAAACATTTTTTTCTGTGTATGAGATTGTCTTTAGTTCCTATCCTTTGCACTGGTGAAGCATAGATGCAAAAATACTTGAAAAATTGCTTAATGTAATCAGTTTCCTTGTACTGAGATGCAGTTAAGAAAAAGATTTCTTCTTTCATAATTTCTAAACAGAAGAAAAGTTTAAAAAATGCATGCTTGAAAAAAAGTTGCACTTACAAATCAATCAGAGCCATCACAAACAGGGTAACACTGTGTTCCTCATGCTCACTGCCCAAATTATAGAAACCTGGTTTCAAGATCAACCCTTTGAGATTTACTTGAAGGAAGAGGCATATTTTCACTTGCGCATTTGCAAGGAAAACAAAACAAAACAACTAACTCCCATCCTGCTCAAAACACAACCACATCTATTTGTAAAGAGCAAGGCTGTACAGTTAATCCCTCAAGGTCTGGATCACACAACACTGGCATCCTATAAAATGTATTTTGGTTGCCTGGGCTGCAACGCAACTGGTAAAAATGAAAGTGCATTACAGAGTAGGAATAGTCAGATATAGTGAAAAGTATTAAATAAGAATAAGAATTCTCTTCCACAACCACATTTGGAAAGAGTATTTGTGAGACTGATGGTGGCAGTGCAGGATCAGTATCTTTCTGCAAAAATTTTGTAAGCATACAATAAATTTGTTCACCTGAACACTAAGTTTTGAATTGATTACCTGAATCCACTTAAAGGAGCTGACCTATTCTAACCTTCAAAAAACACTTTAAAAAAGGATAATTTCAACTTGAGTGGTCAAAAAATGTGACATTTGTTGCTCATTTTGCCTAGTAGAACCTATCTGTTGTTCCAGTTTTCAATTTTATGTAACTGGCAACCTGCCTTCTCTGCACAGCTCTTCATTTCATTCAAATACATCACAGCAACCATTAAATAATTGATAGATACCCAGTCTGAAACACAGTACTTCCTCAACATTTAAATAACTTCTCATCAAGAAATCACCATTTCCCATATAATAAAAGAATTATTTAAGAAACAAATAGTAATATACACTAAGAAATACCAAAAATAAATATTCCTGGGCGCTTCAAGAAATATTTCTTTTTAAAGAAAATAACATGCACAGAGTAACATTTAAACAAGGCAAAATACTTGAAGGGAAGTACACTTGACAGACCTTTTTGGTTCCAGCCCTGGTAACTATAACATTGCTCTCTCCAGGCCTGCCAGTGTCCCCAGACTAATGACTGGTCCCAGTTGTGCTCTAACCCAGACACTTGATGGGATGTCCCTGTTCACATCAGACACTGGGATCTAGTAAATCCTGAGTCAATAGCCCACCATCACCAAAAGAAGAAAAACCAACAACAAAACAATTCAGACAGCAAAGAAATGCATATATATAGAGAGAGGCATAAGAAAAAACAATCTCATTTTTTAAATAAAAGACAGATGCTTGAGAAGAACAAGGTAGCAAGATGTGTTGACTTGCATGGGAATACAGGATTTCCCAGCTGAGCAACTCTGAGTTTCAGTACTACGATACGTGAAGATTTATGCAACTCCTGTGCATTAGCAGATCTCATTAGCTGGAGTCAGAAGGTAAAGCAGAACAGCATTCCCACTCTGTGCCAGGGGAAACAGATACATCCAACAGACTATCCTGCTCTCGAGGCTTCAACTGTAGCTTAATTACACCAACAGACTTCCTAGAAAGAGCAGTATCATAAACTCTACAAGTTTACCTTCTGCCGTCTTCAGCATAAAACTGAACATAAGTTGAACAGCAGGGGCTGGGGGGAGTACAAAATCCATGAGCTGAATTTGAGACTGTTGGCTAAGTCGTGGAAGAGTTGTTCCTCTTCTACTCCAAATGCAAATGAAGTCATTCTTCATTCTACTGAAGCTAGAGGGACTGCAGTTCTCTTACAGAGTTACTTAAGCCAAGTACTTTAACATAAGTGCCACCATCTCCCACAAAGAAAAAACTGTTTTTAAAGAATGAGTAAACAAGAATCTGAACTACAATTAAACTTTCTCTATACAGGACGAGATTAATTTTGTTATTACAAAATTCACTGCTGAGTCATATTTTACCTTCTCACCTCGAAGTGAAAACAATCATAGCTGTCAGAGTACCACTCTGGTTTAGTCAAAATTTTCAGTTTATAACTTCTTAAATTTATATATGAGTTTTCAGTTTAGTTTGTCTCATTATTTAGGAGAGCTTTTGAGACAGAAGGATAAAGAGAAACTCACTGGAGAAGACCTCTAAATTTTGACTTATGCTAATTTAAAGAACAGCACTTAGGAAAAACAATGAACAAAATCACTGCCAAGGTCACAGAGGCACCAATCATGAAATACCACTGGGGACATCTGTTTGATTTAAGCAAACATCAAGGTTTTTTAACAAAAAACTGATGGACTTGATTATAAAAAGAGTTTTCAAAAAAGCAAAATCTGTGAATATCAGTGTGGGGAGGGATATTTTATAGTTTAGGGTTGGTTGGTTTGGTTTTTATAGATGCTTATTACATGAAAGTATAAATTAGTTAAATCCAAAAGATCAGGATCAAAATAAGTATTTTTATTAAATTTATTTTAAAATAAATGTATTTGTACAGAAACACATATATATTTATCTTGCTCAAGTATTAAAAGGGAGTTATGATAGATAAAGCTACCTCTTCAGATCGCATAATCCTTCCCCCCACAACATGAGGATTATTAAGTCTGAGCTTTTTCCAGGCTCTGAAGGAAACAAGAGTCGCCTTTTCTATCTGTTCTTAATGAGGGCATGTGATATGCTGAAGGTAGGACCTTTACAGCATAAGGCACTCAATTCTTTGTTCTCTGTATTAGATCAACGAAGAAAGAAAAAAAAGTCTGGCCCTGAACAAAACCAAAGACAGTAAAAACCTGCTCTGGAGTCACAGAGAACAGCCCTGCAGCTCTGTGTCTCTACTATATTCACTCAAGTGTCTCACAGCACCTGCATTACCTGTTCTGCCCGTTCTGCAAAATACCATGACCTTAGATAACAAAAGGTGACCTACAGTGTGATCCTATTACATTAATCCAATACATTTCCTACTGCCAAGTGTTAAGAAGCAATCCTAAACAACCCATGAAGCAAATCCCACTGCTGGAAGTGCTCATAAGCTCCCAATTCCCAAGATCTACCTGACAGTCCTGTACAAGCAGTGTCTATCAATTCTTGCTCTCCACACCTCCATCCCAAGCTTTCCCTGCCATCTTTCCTTTTAAAGCAAGGAGACACTGGGAATAACCTGGCACAGAAGTGCTGCTGCCACAATCAACAAACTTCCATTTGTCCTTCTGTAACAAACATTTCAGAATTAAGAACTTTTGCCTAACGTGAAGGAAGAAATAAATAAAAGGTAAAATAAATAGGTGAGAAGTATAGAGTGAGCAGCAGGCAAGCTCGACAAACCTCTCCAAAAAGTCCAAAGCAACCAGTGGCTGACCACTGACATCTTACAAAGACAGCTACGAGACAAATTACTTCCCAAAACTAAAAAAACTAACAACACACACACCCCACAACACAGCCTTCTGCAATGAGGACTTGTAACAAGACTCACATACACTGCAAGCACCTTTAGTTATCAAGAAATAAAGTATTCACTAGACTTCTTTTTTGCACGTTTTTAAATAATCTTAAAAGTTATATATTGAAGTCATGAAAAGAACTGCATTGATTTCAAGGGAATTTTAGTAAGCTGTGCTGCAGGAGTCACATAGGGATTATGTGGCCCTGAAACATTAATACAAATTAGAAGAAAAAAGAAATAAAATCACAGTTTACAACTAAATGGGCATAAAGCTTCCACAAATGGCTGAGATGGTTATTTGTGGAGCATTCTCAAGAGACGGGAGATCAGAAGACAGAAGAAAATGAATGTTTCTACTGCAATTCTTTTGCATTATGGTTGCTGAAACCTGAGAGATATCTCACCTATTCCTCCCCCCACTCCATCTCCATTCATCTGAGACATGTAACAGCACAAACCTCTTAGCAACAGCTTTTGTCAAAAAAACATCTCCTAGAAAGTACCCGCATTCTCACCTTCAAATGAAACATTAAAACAAAACTATTAGTAATGAATCATTATTTTCTACATGAACCATTCACATATAAATCCAAATCTGCAATTTTTCTGTCAAAATGTTCTCAACAAGCTTCTATGGAAAACAGATTTCAGTAATTCTTCCATTGTAATACACAGAAAAACATATTACATCAGTGACAGGCAGAGCTGTTTTCCCACTGTTCCTTCATATCAAGTATAACATCAATTTAATAACCCTCTTTTGCACATTATAGGTGTGCACGTTCTCCTTTTTGGAATTTCCCACTGCTGTGGGATATAACCCTAGTACCAACCTTGCTTGTGCCTCTACTTATTTGCTTACTGTTCTGCTTTACTTCACAAAGAACAAATGACACCTGATGTGGCCTGAATAGACAGATTTCTGTACGGCTACTCTATTACCTGTGTCTGAAACATTGAAGAAATTGGTGATATCAAAGCCAAATGCATTTTCTAGTCTGCTCTATACTGCTGGATCAAACACTTCATCTGTAGACATACACGTGTATACACACACATATACAAAAAGGTTTTAAATGATAGCTTTTTTCTATAATTAAATCCACCAGGTAAACAACTCTTCTAATAATACCTATTTTTTATGAGCAGCTTTTTTGAAAAGCATATTATCTCTCTTTGTAATTAACAGTTCATGCACTAATCTTCCATCCTTTTCCTATCACATATTATAATTTTTTATAAATCCTCTGTAATTTTCTTCTGCCATCTCTAGAATTAGCATCTTATAAAGAAGAAGCTTTCTTTAAGGAAAGAAGTAAATAAGAAAAAATAATATTAATAAAAATGTTCTATAAAATTCAGGTATTTCAGATTCCCAACTCTTCCCAGAATCACTGTGATATTAGCAGCAAACAGAAACTGCACTACCACTTCTAATTCAGTGCCAGCCACACAAAACAACATTTCAGTTTTATAGTAAATTTTATATAGCTATTTTCACCGTGTTTATGCAAAAATCAGAATGTTCCTTACATTTCTTTGCTACAGAAGCAGATTTATACAATCGTGGCATAAAAAGGTAAGGTTTTT
>VZRN01004924.1:957593-994661 GCA_013397935.1 Dasyornis broadbenti | reverse complement strand
AATCGCACAAAGCTTTCAAATTTTTCTTACTTGATAACACCACAATCGAAGAGAGAACACTTGAAGCAATCAAGCAGAGAGTATCTTAAAAGACCGCATTAGTACAAGACCACCACTGGGTGCCAGTGTTGTTCCATAACAGAACTGTATCTCTATACCAGCTATTTTAAAAACTTGGGACTTCTCTTAATAAGGCTTCAAAATGTTTTGCTGAATTTCAGTTGTATAGAGGAATTACTCTACAATATTCGAAATTTCACTGAGGGGCTATCCATTAGAGCTATTTTAAAAAGAAAAAACACATTTTAAGACATTATTATCCAAATATGAAAACAAGATTTTCAAGAAAGTTTTTCCATGTTTTAACACTATATAACAACTACTGGGAAGCAACTGACCCTACTCTCCCCTTCAGCTTCTGAGCTTTTAGTTTAAAGAACTAAATGGGCAAAATTAAGGCCAATTGTTCCTTCATCCACAAGGCAAACATCTGCAAGGAATGACAAACCTAGATTCAAGTGGCATTCTTGGCAAATTTACTATTAATATTCTCACACCAAGAATTTTCCTTTTGCAACTGCATCTAAAGATTTACTTCCTACATCTTGTTCTTCTTGTCTTGCATGTTTGGTATATCTTCCTCTGTATTTTGCACATACAGCAATGATTCTTGCTACAAACCGTATTTTCATTCTCCTATCACTTTTTCAATTTGTTAACAACACTTTGAACTTTGACCTGAGCAATCACAGCTTTGCAGTTTTAAGGAGCTTTATCTCGTGTTTGAGCTTAGTACTTCATCCAGGTGTTTAATGACAGTATCAAATCAAGCATGACCTAGAAGATGTTTTCACACAGCCTCAGATTTTGACAGGGAACCATCCATAGCCATTCTTTCTAGTACAGTCAAACTAGTACAAACTAGTACAGTCAATTATAAAATTGCCTTACAGGAACTTAATCAAAACTGTTTCCCTATTTCACTCCTTAAAGATGCAAACCCAAAATGTTAAAATAACAGAATGGACTATATTGTATCACTATTAAAAACCCTTTAAGTTTTACGTGGATTTATGCTAACGAAAGCCTATTTGAACCATCTAGAAAGCATACTAAAAAATACAGAATTTTTGTTACAACTCAGTTAACATTTAGATGAACAGACACCAAGGTATTTAAATCTATCTTTAAAATATTACTGACATTTCTAAAATTGGTGCACAGCCACTACATCATCATGGTTCCCCAGGCAGCTAAACTTGCATCCCAGTTAACTAACTTTTCACCCCTGGGAACACACCACTTCCTTAAGTGCAGTCTCCAACCCAAGCCAAACTGAAACCCCAGAAAGGAACTCATAAAATATAAATTCACAAGCTCATGTTCTCAGATGTTTAGCTGACCAAACTTAAGGCTTAAACCTCTCTCAGATGTCTGTGACACTTGACTTTCAATGAAAACATGAACTAAGAAAGTCAATGTATTTTTAGAACAAAACAAACAAAAAAGGTTGCGGTTTTTTTACATTACATAAAGAAAGCAGAATGACTGCCATTACTGCCTCCACCTTTTTTTTTTTAATATGAGAAAACAAAACCAAGTTAATTAGCAGTAATATTCTACTTTGACAGTAAAATCCTGACCTAAGGAAAGCACAGCAAACAGCACCAAGGAAAAGGAGAAAAATGAAAATGAAAACAAAATCTAAAAGTGCAGTGCTTAAACAAGACCAATGCATTAGCTTCTTCCTGGGTTACTTCTACCTGAAACTTTCCATAGGAATGTGATAAAGCACAAATTTAGAAGGACTACAGTACTAAACATATGCAATATCAAGCACTACAAATATTATTTCACTGCATAAACAACCCTAGTCCGGCAGCTGACAGTGAGGCCCAACACAAGCATCTACTGTGCTTCTCCTTCAGGAACCTCCTGCTCCTTGCCCAGCCTACCCTATCTTGATGCAGAGCCACTTCCTTGCCCACCTACCATCACTAGGGAGGCGAAGAGCCCAGATGGAACTGCTCTACCTAACAAGCAGCATTTTCTCTCGCTCCTATAGCAACCCTGGAGAGGAGAGCTGCCTTATCGCTGCCTTATCCCTGGGTCAGTAGGTCCTGAGACAGGATTTGGTGGTAAGGAGGTTTCTGCTTGGTGGCAGAGGCAGAGGGCACCCCAGCAATCTCTCAAGAGCTTCAAAGTCATATTTCTATTATGATTTTTAAGTCATCTTTACCAAGCCAGTCTCTTACCCATTTCCAAAAGACAAGGATTATTGTCATACAAAAGCTTGAGTAAACAATGATAGTTTTAGAATTAATCTTTAATGTTTGACACACAAAGACAACTGTAAGTCTATTATTAGGTTTGCCTGACAGTCAGTCATTCTCTCTCACACCTCCCTAGGCCCACACACCATTCTTCTCTTTTTAATTACTGGAGCATGTATTATTTTGGGGGTTTTTCCCCCTCCAGCCCTCTGAAATTCCTCTGTTCCAAACATCAAATATCAGAAGCAAGTTTTCAGCATATTCTTCAACACGTTCTTGCACACAGAACATGAATTTTAAGACATTTTAACAGCTGCATTAGTGAGGTCTTGACAGTGGCACCTCCCATAGTGTGATACATAGTGTGATGTGTGCTCTTTTTAAGTCTATTTTCTTCTATAAAACTCCTGCTTCTGGGAATACTTATAGCATGAGACTGGCAGCACATCTTTAATAAGTATTTCACAACAACAACAACAAAACAAACAAACAAAAAAAAAAAACCACAAAAATAAACTTGGTTTTTGAACCAAACATAAAGCTTGTTTACTTTTACAACCACATTACACATCTCTAATAACATCACCATCAAAAACCTCACACTTCCTCTTTCCCAAATGCAATACACTTTCTTCACCAAATGCTTTCTCTAAGCTCTGTAAACAGAACTAAAAACCAGAATCAACCTTCCTTTATAATTTCAGTTCCCAACAGAAGAATACAAAACAATCACTTGCAAAGCCCCGAACCAGAGTCAGAAATCCTAGAAACTGGAGAATGTCTCCTCACACAGCTCTACAAGAAGTTGGTATCAGGACACCTACAGTTCTACAAGCAGGCAACCGGGCAAGGGAGAAATGTATGTGGAAAAGTCTTGCTTGAATTGGTAAGAAACCACTAAGCAGGGCACTCTCTGAAAGGGCTGCACAGACAATGAATTTACTTTCTTATGCTTTCAAAAAGCTCAAATTAGATGGAGTCCACTGAGCACTGTAATGTTCATCTCTTCATTGGTATCTCTAAACAGGGTGAGAAACCAATGACGGTCAGGGAAAAAGGTACAAAGTAAGATCTCAAATCTCCATGTGGTAGGTTTTAGAAAACTGTACAGCTGCACTTTTAGGTCTTATTTGTAATATAGTTTTAAATTGCACTAGCAGCGCTGTGAGTATACGCAAAGGTAACTACTCTCAAGGCTTATGTAAGTAAAGAGCCATTAAATTTTCCACTTTAAAACAACTGCAAAAGCTACTGATAAATACTTTGACAGGTAATTTACATTCAAAATTTATCTAACGAAGTATATTTTCATATCAAAGTATTTTTCATATTAAAGATGGCAAAATTCAAAGCACTTGTTGGGAAGTAGGGAATTAAGGAGATTGAAAGAATGAAAGCAAACAGAATTTCCCCCAATAAAAGATGAAATCACCAGCTGCTTAGCATCAGTCTAGAAGGAATTTCTGCCCATCTCACTCATGACTTCATTTCCACTTCCTGAGCCCTGCATTAACACAGCAGACACAGAGCATAACTTTCTCTGCTGGAAGTAACCAACCAAGTTCTATAATGCAGCCATAATCATCAATCACATCAAAATGCAGACACAAGAGTTACTTATTTCAAGACCGTGTACGTAAGACTAGGAATGCCTGAGTCAAACTGAGACCACTACTCTGCTTCAGTGGCTACACTCTCTTTTTATGGTGAAGATTAAAAGGTACATAGCTCTCACTTCACCATATAGTTACACACAGAATCTCTGAGAGAATGAGCTGGTTAACCAAGTTCAAGAAAACCATCAAAAGCCTAGAACAAACCAGAAACTTCAGTAATAATAAAAAATTGTACTTAAACTGTAAAGAATTATTATTTCATGATGAAATAAATTGTTTCAGGGTTTTGTGACTTCCCAGAGAACTTTATTCAAAGGCCATTATTACTGATGGCTTAGACAAAAGAGTAAAGAGGTAGCAAATTTTATATTTAAAACCAAAATATTAAAGGACATTTTTCAAAGGAAAAAGGGAGGTTAATTATATCAACCAAACAAAAAAGAAGTCAAAAGAAAGACTAAACATGATATGGACAATTGATTTGATAAAAGCTAATAAAAACGACATTTCAAAGCAGATAGAAGAATTCTGACAGCTTACAAGGATGACAAATGACTGAGTAGCAGAAGGATTGATTAACAAAAAGTTATGCTATGTAAGTTGGTTGGTTTTTGGTTGTTTTTTGGTTTTTTTTTTTTTTTTACTTTTTGGTTGGTTTTAGTTTTATTTCTAAACTAAATCTCTACAGAGATTTGTAAGTTTTCCAAACTAAAGTTCTTGTTCAAATACATATCTAAGTAAGTTTCTCAAACTGATATTACAATATAAAAGGCCTTAGAATATATACAGGAGTGACAGCAAACCCCACTGAAATCAGCAAATATTCACCCAATAGCTCTACAGGAGCCAAAATCCAGAATTGCTGACATGTTGTACATGAACGCCTCCACCAGAAGAATGGAAACCAATAAAACATCAGACATGATGATCACATGAAATGCTAGGAGTTACATAGAGCAAACTTATGAGCAAACTCATATCAGCTATAATAGAGACTAGAATTTGTAGCCTCATGAGAACCCTGTGAGCTTTAGGGGGAAGACAATATTTCTGGCAAATAGATGTCCCACCTACAGCTATTAAGACTTTTCTGTAAGATGAAGAAAATTAATGGAGAGCAGAAGTATGTTGAAATAGCTTTGGCAAGACCCTTCACCAAAGGTTTTTAAAGAACACGAATTAAGGCACAAGAAGAAAGAATCCTTTCTCACATGCTAGAACATGGGAAGGGAAGGGTATGAACACACTGGTCTCTTTTCTAGAGGATTAGTTAACACTGGATATATTCCACTGGTTTGCACAGAATACCACTAATTTTAAGCAAAGGATTGGATAGCAAGGTGGCAATTGGTGATGCTTATATAGTTCTAGATGACACCAAAATCCATGGCTTACTGCTCTCTGTGACCACAGGATAAGAAGTCAGGTGAATTTCAACATTAATAAACACAAAGCACTGCACAATGATAAGGAAAAGACCCTCATGCAATGTGCACAGTCCTGAGCTCTAATCTAGTTATCATTAATGAAAAATATGTAGTCATGTGGTTATTTCTGGACAGTAAGTCATGGCTCCACAGCAGTCCAAATCACAAAGAATACTAAGATCTATTTTGAAAACAACACAAGACACATTATAAAAGCAAATCAAATCATTACTAGTGGCAGTGTTGCTGTATGTAAATTTCTGTTATTAAATTTCAAGTTGCTTAATTTTTAACACAGACTTCCACCACAGGTCACACTGTGAAGCACAGATTCTCCTGACTAGTTGCAGAACGTCCACTCATGTACTTCTTCCAAGATACAGCTAAACACAGCTACAGCTGATCTAAACTAGAGTTCTTCTTGGAGCACAAGCTTTAATTAAGACAACTTTCAGATACTCCTTAGAATCAAACTTTCTTTTATTTCAAGAACTCAATGCAATTTGCAACTCTACCTGAACATCACATTTTAACATGCAAAGACATAGGCTTAGTTTTTAAAATCCTGAAGTTATACTGCTCTTGATTAACACACTTTATTCTCATTTCCATTCTGGCTTTATATAGATACATTTATTTTTATTTCTACTGTTTTAAAATCAACTGGAATTATGGCACAATTTCATAGATGATGTTGTCAGCCCTTCAGATCAGTGTTTTGTTTGTGTGGTTTTTCATCCTTAGATCAAAAGCTATTTAGCGTCTATAAATTGATTTGGCAATCCTTTAGCAAATAACTTAATTAACATATACAATCTACATTTAAATACAAGATAAATGTAAAGTCTGTTTCTAATACTGGTAAAGAGAGACAAAGATACCAAATCCCAGTTCAGAATACATTTAGCACTCTATGTTGTAGGCTTTCCATCCTTCTGAGAGCATGAAATGTTGTTGCTTGTACTGCTGCTTCAGCAGAGGTTCAATGCATATGCTTTCAAATGTTACAATTCCTTCCTAGTGTAATGTCCCAGCTCACTAACCTTTATAAGAGACATAGCCAACAGCTGATACCTGTGTGGCCTCTGTGTAACCAAGCTGATTACATGACAGATTAGAGTCCTCAGCTTCTTATGAAAAGCCAGACAAGAATTAACTAAGACCAGCTCTTGGCACACACAACACAACCAATGAACTGGTGATTTACTGTACAACAACTTAGCACGTATTTTGATCAACTAATGAATTGGGAAGGCATTCAGAATCAGTAATGCCTCCAATACTAAAGCAGGGCTGTAAGAAACTATCACATAGATAAATGCAAGAAATTGAGTTTTTGTGGTAACAATATTGATTTTGTTCTCCTCACCCCCAAAAGAGTCCCAATTACAAGTTCTAAGTGTTAAAACAACCACTTTTAAGAATCTGAATGCAGTTTTGCTACTGTTATTTAGAGATTTTGGTTGGCTGGATCATTTGAGATGACTTTGCTCAATTCCTGGCAGGAACACAGCAATTCATTGCAGTCTACCAACATAATCAGTCATCCCAAGTTAAGATCCCGCTACCAGTTAATTAACCAAATGAAAGAAGTCTGCAGTTTGATGACCATGAGCACCCTGAACATCACTATCTCTGATGTCTCTAATTGAATGTCAGCACTGAAAACCTTGACCAGATACAAGTCCTTCATCCAGAGAAACCATCCTCTTACTCAAGACAGGCACAAAAAAAAGGTAAGGTTAGAATTAGGATGCAGAGAAAGATGATAGTAAGGCTATTGAGTAATTAAACA
Organism: Dasyornis broadbenti; assembly: GCA_013397935.1. NCBI lineage: Eukaryota > Metazoa > Chordata > Aves > Passeriformes > Dasyornithidae > Dasyornis > Dasyornis broadbenti. The sequence goes on along the minus strand of VZRN01004924.1, from coordinate 987,550 downwards.
TTACCAGCAGTAGCCTGATGACATAAAACTCACCAAAAAAACCCTCTTGATTGGGCATAAAACCATATGATTAAGTCATCATCTTGCTGTCAAATTCTGGGTTGCATCTTCATAAACACAGATTTGTCAATACATAGTTCCAAAACCACCTTGGTTATTTAATTTTTTTTAATGAATTTAGTACTGTTTCTCTTTTCCTCCTGCACTCAAACTGATGTTACTGCCTTCTAAATTCATGTAATTTATAACTACGTTTTTCCAGCTTACAAAATGAAGGTAAATACAGCAATTATAGTGTTTATGCTAAATTATTATTACTAGGTACAAAGTAAGGCTGTGATGCTTCTGGCATTCCACTGCATAGAAAAGCCAAGTATACCATCAGACAACAATTAGTTCTCTGCCAAGACAAAAGGAAACATTTAAAAATTTGAACCATGAAAGCATGGCAGGAAAAAGTCAATTCCATTAACCAAATCAAAATTCAGACAAAGGAAAAGCAGTTCCAACGTAAACACATCCATGAGTTAATCACTGTTTTCCATTCCTATTTCTTTCACTTCTCTATCTTCCTCTTCCCCGTGGATCTAAACAGTTCTTATTCTTAAACTGCAACATGGCAGGAAAAAAAAAAGAAGCTGATCTTGTATAGTAATATGCAAGAAGGCATGTAAGATACCAGGGCTTTATGAACAAGATATGACAACTCTCAAATGGGTACTTCACAATACTTCACAGAAAAGATCCACAACATAAATACATTTCCCTGAAAGTATACCATTCTCCATGTCACTGCAGTATTATTACACTCATATACACTCTTACAGAATTTATGTTCTAGCCTTTAAGTCATATAACAATTGATCTACTCAACACTATTTTTATTTTCAGAAGTAGACACACATTAATCATACAAGCAAAATAAATTTACCCAGATACTGTAGAAGAAGATGAAGAATTAGGTGCAGAAATCAGGTGTACATTCCTTGGCCACACCTCAAGCATTACTGCCCTTCAAGTATTACAGACATCTATGAGAAGTGATTATAGTTTTTAAATATTTGAAGACTTGAATTTCCTAGGCTTCTCTTTTTCAACTAAACTATCCAACTCTTTTAGCCTTTCCCTAGAAAGTCCTGTTGTTTCCTAGTTCTCTACTTGGACTTCTTTTCCTCTATTCCCTTCTCCCCATCCACACAGCTTTCATGCAGTGCTGTACCCAAACTGGACACTTACTCCTGCTAATGCTTTACAGCACTGACCAAGCTGAAAGAACCTTTTCTGGTATCTTACAAACATCATAATTAACAACCAGGACAGCTGCTTTTTATACCCCATTCAACAGCATGATACCTGATCATATTTTGTATGGCATATAACAAAATATAAAAAAAGAATCCTCAAAATATTTTCCTGCAGAACAGCTTCTCATGAGCCCCTGTGATAGGCAGGTGACTACTCCTACCTACACCCACTAAAAAATCTGCATTAAGCCTGTTGAAATATATTTGTTACCCTTCTATTCCAGACTCTATTCGAAGTTAATTTTAAATTCCAAAGACTTGCTGCTGAAGTGCTTGCAACTCTTCAGGTTAGACACTGTCTCATACTGTAAGTAATCCTCCATCTTACAAGCAACTGTATCTGCTGTATAGAAACTACATTTTCTCTTAAATACCTAACCCCCCCGCCCCCAGCTTCATTAAATAAACAAGACAGCATTGTTTTTTGCCTTGTCAAAACTTGTCATGTCTTGTTTCCTAAATTTCTGTGGTTGCTTGTCATCCTATTATGTTTGTCTATAAAAACACTGAAAATTATTAAACTGTTTATAGAACACCATGTTAGCCTGAGCGTTTTAAGATTCTCATTCTTACAGGGAAAAAAGCTAAAGGAGTAGTAACAATAGCTAAAGCCCACGAATATTTTCTCACAGTGTTCTTCTGCTGCCACATTTACAGAAGTGTGAAGTGTGAATCATTGAATTATACATAAAGTAAAAAGCAAGCATTTTGGAAGTAATCTTGTTACCCAGCTATAGGCACACAAGTTTAACCCAATCCTGGATGGAGATAATGCAGATGAACAAATCAAAGACCCAAAATGAGAAAGGAAGAGTATTTCATAAAATAAGACCCCTGTCTTAACCCGTTCCCTGTGATGCTTCTTGAATGTAAGGGGACATAAAAGTTACCTTCTGGAAAGGAAGCCTACTTCTCACCCCTAATTAATGTAAGTTTAAAAGAAGGAAAAAAGCAAAATCACAACACAAAACATCCCCCAAATCTTGCCTCAAAAGATTTCTGCTATTGGTCAGATTTTGGAGAACACCATTATTTAAACTTTCCCTCTGTGCTAATTGCTATCGGCTGGACCTTTATGCTAAGTGCTGGCTTTTAAGTATGGCACCTCAATTTTCACTGATGTCAGCTTTCAGTGCCAGCATTTACAGTCCTCTCCTCGCATGATGTCCCAGATCACAGGTCACATCATCTTTCACTTCCATGTTACCACTCATGTCATGTGCCAGATGAAAGTGAACAGACAGGAACTGTAACTCGTTCCTGCACGTGACACTATTGCAGCAACAGACACCTTACTGATACTTCCACATTCAATGACTCAGTCATGTGGAATCTTAAGGTGAAAAAAAGATTTACTTTCTACAAGGGTAGTTTCTCACAGACATTGCCTCACAGTGGGGAAGCCTCTCAGCAACAACTGCTAGAGACTTTAATTGCATAGTTTGCATGCAAGCTATCGAATACAGGCAGAGTATTCCTATAAATAGACCAGATTTATTCCCCAGAGACAGTGCGTGTTGATTTGAGATGGGTTACAAAGGTTAACCTACACATGATTTGGCATCAGAATTTGGATGCGGTCTGTTCTTGTTGTGGGATGGCAGCCAAGTAGCTGCTGGCAGCATCTTACAGCAAAATTTTTGCTATGACTAATTCAGGTGACTGTACCAGTACAATAGAGAAGAATGAATACATCTTTCCCAGTGAAAAAAAAAGGCAACTGTCTATCTGTAGTACTGAAATTCAGGGCAAAGATTATCTGGAACCTCTCAGTGGCAGTCCCAATCCTTTCTATAGAGACATGGTATGCTTTTTCCATCAAAAGAGCAGCTTGCAGGTAGTTCAAGCAGCTACAATTACCCTTAGCTACAAAACGTAAACCCATCCCTTTCCTTCACTGAACAAAGCAATATATTTGTGCTATAAAAATAACTTAGCTTGTACAAACACTTCTGTAAGCTTGTTAGGAAATTCAGCACATTTCCCCAATCCTAGTCTCTGCAAACTCCCAGGAGGTGCCTGCTTTTAACTGGAAGTACAGGGGCTTCACAACTTTCTTAAATATATTTGTCAAGCTTTGTAATCAAGATTTATGAAATATGCTGGTTCTAACCCACCCTCTTGCAACCCATGAAGAAAAGTGCTCATTTGTTAGTCCAAGCTGTGTTAGAGCAAAGGTCTGTTCCAATCCTCATCCTACTAAAACAGCAAGGGTATAAACTAAAAGCAAATTCATTTTCAGCATACTGCAACAGCTTTGCATTGCAGGAGATGCACAGCTATAGACTAATATTCATCTCCTTCTGCTAAGCAGAAGATAACATCATGCTATGGCAAAACAGAATACCCCAATATTACCCACAGATGCAGCATTCACGAAGATTTATCAATCTGTAAAGCCAAGACACACTAAGCACAGGAGTAGTCACATCTGAGAGGCTCAAGGTCTAGGTAAAAACTTCTTAGACAAAAGTTAGCTAGTACATCACAGAACAAATTCAAGCAATTGATTCCTGATGATTTTTTGCCTTTTTCTTTTATATACCTTTTATATATTCTCTGTATCCTTAGCCTACATACTTGTAATTTTTGTGGTCTTAGTTCCAGGGTTCTGCTAGGCAGGGAGACCAAACATTCTCAGTAGAAGGCCGGAAATCTCTATGCTATCTCAAGAAATTGAGGCTTCAACCTTGATTGAAACCTTCTCTCTGGAACACATTTTGTAAACTGGGTTCAAGCCTCATTTGGGGAGGAATTCTTTAGAGTAGGGGGGTATCACACCATTCTATTAAGCTTCTTACTGTGGGATCCTTGTCAGATATGTTAATTTGCAAGGTCTATAAAAATTTATATGCATTATATGGGTGTGCATTTTGGTGTGCTCCACCTTGAAGAGCTGTGCACCTACAACCCTTATTAAAATACCAAGATATAAAACCCTTTTATCCCTTAACCATGTCTAGCTCATAATTCTAAGACTAGGGAAAAGGCAACACAATAAATAAGCAAAACTCCCAGACACTAAGAAAAAGCTTTTCCATAAATCAAGTAACACACCTCAAAATCTCAGGCACAATCTTCAAGGAAAGAGTGTTCCTTCTTCCACCTTTCCCTCCCTTTGCCTATTGGGTGCTAAATTCCCTTTCCCAACACCTCTCACACCCTCACTCAATAGCTCTTCAGTGTAAAAGTTTAGCTGCTGATCAAGAATAATTGTGTCTATGTTTCTGTCACACATTCTCACTCCTCTCTCTGGCTGGTATTTGCTCTGGCACAGTAACTTTTCCCCACTACTTAATTCTGATACCCCAGAGATGCTGCCACTGTCACTGGTGGGCTCAGCCTTGGCCAGCAGCAGGTCTCTCCTGGAGCCAGATGGCGTTGGCTTTGTACACATGGAGGAAGCTTCTGGCAGCTTCTTACAGAAGCCACCCCGGTAGCTCCCCACTACCAAAACCTTGCCAAGCAAACCCAATAAACAACCTGTCACGCTTGAAGTCTAAGCACAAAAGAATGCTAACATGCTTTTTACAAATGAAAAAAGTCTGTGTTTGCAAAATATGGTTTTTTTCTTTGTATAAATACCTGTAGTTTTCGTAGTTTTCTTCTTTAAAAGGAAATTTATTTACCAGCTAATGGTAGTCAACAAGTCATGCAAAGAATTTCAGTTCAGACTGAAGATATTAAGTTTCCCCAGGGAAGTGGAGTATTCAGACGTTACAGGAATATGCCAAAAATTAAGGTACTCCAGGAACAAGGACCTTGAAATCTTCATGTGCTCAATTTAAAGAGCTGTCTATGGAGGTACACAGTAGTAGTATGTGAGACAGCACCAGCTTCCAGCTCAGATGCAGGCCAGGGTGCTGTGTGACACCTGGCAGCTCTCAGCCTCACCCAGCATTAGGCACCTGCCCATCAGGTAGCACAGCAGAGCCCTCGCGCCTGCAGGACTTGGCACTTGGCTCACACGGGCACGGTGCCTGCTACACTCACAATGGAAAAGCAAAGCCTCTGCCACAGCTGCCATCCATGAAAGAACGATAACAACATGTCTGCCTCACAAAAGTACTGCAGGGAAAATTGAATTTGAGGTGGGAAGCATTCAGAGACAAAAAGTGGGTATTTTTATGAGCAAATTTGGAGTGTTTTTAATCAACAACTAAACATTTGAAGCAACACAATTATTATACCTTGCATTCAAAAATACTTCAAAGATCACATACACAAGACCACAGTCCTTCCACTGTTGTCTTCCTCCACATCCTCCAAGGAAATGCCACACAGAAAAGCACATTTATTTTATATACAGTGATATATTGCATTTGATGCTATAATTAAAAACATAATTAAAAAGCAAAACCAATTAATACTGTCCACTATGGTAAAAAAAATAAATAAAAAAATCACTGGACTGTATCATACATCCATCTTAACTATGGCTAACCAACCCAGAAAACAAACGACTTCAAAAATTGCTCAGGAGAAAAGGAACATTTTATGAGCTACGACTGTCACTCTGAACTGGGCCTCCAGAACCAAAGGTGAAGCAAATAACAGAAACTCATCCAAAACTCCAGAGCTTCAAATGCACAGAGAGGCCTTACACTCCAAACACAAATAAAAATTTATAGAATCATTTCAGCTTGAAAAGACTTTTAGGATCATCAAGTCCAACTGTAAACTAAATGCTGCCAAGTCTACTATTAAAATATGTGCCTGAGTACCACATCTACATATCTTCTAAACAACTCCAGGGGTGGAGATTCAACCTCTTCCCTGGGTAGCCTACTCCAAGTCTTGACTACTTTTTCTGTGAAGAAATTTTTTCTAATAGCCAATCTAAACCTCCCCTGGGAACAAATGAGGTTGTTTCCTCTCATCCTACAACTCATTACTTGGGGGAAGAGACTGACCCCCACCTGGCTACAACCTCCTTTCAGGCAGTTGTAGGAGAGTGACGAGATCTCCCTGAAGCCTCCATTTTTCCAGGCTAAACAATCCCAGTTTCCTCAGCCACACGTAAGACTTTTACTCCAGACCCTTCACCAGCCTCCTTCCTCTTCTTTGGACACCTCCAGCATGTATACATATATATGTAAATAAATAAATAAAATCTACAGAGATAAAATAGGAAAAAGTAATCTGCAACTAAACCAGTGCCATCTGAACAGTTCTGATGAGATTCAGTGACCCTCGCTGCAGAGGGTAGGCTGGATATTTGAATCTGAATGACTCACTGCCCCATTTGCAATCACCACAGCAATTTATCTTTCTTATCTTGGACACCTAGCTTAGAAAGAGATGAATGGCCTTCTGGAGGCAATTATTTCTGTAAATTTAATGGAGATATAAGAGCAACCAGCTCAACACAGGCATCTAAATTTTAGGCAATTAAATCTGGACAGAGAATTAAACTTGTGTCCACTATTGGAGCATAACTCCAAGACTACGCATTCCTGACAACAGGCATGAAGACAAGAGCAAAAGAGCTACATTTTGCCTGCACAGGCTAATATCTATCTACTACCTGAATGCAACTGCAAAAAAAGCTTTCAGTATTGTCAGAAAAAGTAAAGCTTCTGCAAGGTAGGCAGAATCGTAACACTAGGGAAACCAAAATTCTGTCCTTATAAATAGCAAATAAAAATATGTATATACATATTCAAACTCTTCTGAGAATCGTAAGAAATCCCCTAGTTTCCTGAATGTCAAAAAAAAAGTCCTTCTTCGGAGGAACTAAATTTGTGCTTCCTCCTCTTTACTCTAATAGGAAGACAGAAATAGGTACTACAGTCTGCCTTGTAGAGGACTTCCCCAAGAAGTTAACCAACCATTTTATCACCCTTCACCCATGTCTGAACTTCTTGACTCAGGAATATGACACAAATTGATCTGGATGATTTCAGGGAAACTGCTGCTTCCAACATTGAATTCCTTTTATACCTAGAACACCAGCAGCTGCCACAGTTCCAGAGATGTGCAGAAGGGAGACAGGAAAAGTCGGGATGACTGAATGATGTCTTTGTGAGAGTCACCATCTCCGAGCACATGCAGGACCACAACTCTCACAGCCAACAGCACAGCTATAGCCATAAACTGCTTGCATAGTCCAGTCTAGAATATTTTTACACCAGAAAGTCAATGACTGCCTCAACATTAAAGAAAGAAATACCTGACAAGCGAATAATGCACATAACTGTAAGACTCTGAAAGTTTGCTAATTCAGGTGTCTGCTTTAAAAAAAAATTGCTATTAATTTTTTCACTGGACAGACACCTCCATAAACTTCTATTTTGTGTAACTCAAACCCACCACAAATGGTATGCAGACCATTCACAGTAGCAATAATGCAAAATCTTACAATTTCTACTGTTTCATCCTATGCACACCATAAGAAATTATTCCATCTTGCACTGCCTCTAGCAGTTTTTTGAAGTTGATTTTACAACTATAGTTTCACATATAGATAGAAAATTCAGGAATAGGAAAATAAAGCTCTCAGAAATTTATCTAATGGATTATATTTAAAACCTACATACTGTTTTCAAAACCTATGTATTAATACACAAAAATTACATTAAAGACACAGAAAGACAATAGCAGAAGAGAGAGAAAATACAAACATTAAATGTCAGACAGGTTTCATAAACAGTATTTTTATGTGTATTTACTCACACCACTTCAGGCATAGGCAATACCATAATATGCTGTAACTCTTATCTTCAATAGCTACTATTTGCAGTCCACACTAAATAAAACATTATGCCACTCTTAAGACCTTTTTTTTTGGCTATTGTTGTAAAGATATTGTGATCATAGAATCTAAGTGAACAATATGAAATGATTAAACACACTTTCAAGGGCTTCCATAAGGTGAGATTACATTACCCTCCTTTCATAAAATGTAATTAAGTTAGATTTTAATTAAAAGCATCAAAAAGACAAGCATTAACTTTGAATGTCCTGCTTGAAACACCTACAGTGTTTTTGGTCTGAGTAGTTATCATTTTGATATGAATTTAGAGATATGTACTGGATGTGCAACCTGCACTTCTGAAATTCCTGACTCCAGCTTTCTCCATTGCTCTGCTTTCATTCCTAGTCCAAATTTCCACCCTTTCACTTCTTAGCCTTCTCTATCTGATGGAAAAGAATCTCAGTCACTGTCCAAAAATGAGGAGATCATCGGTGAACTGTTACAGAGATACTCAGTAACATGTACAGGGAGATAGGCAAAAAGCACTTCACTAAGCGTGCTCAAACAAAGCACCTTGGCAACTGGTTTGCCAATTTTCTGTTCTGGCAACACCAAACTGAGCAGTGCAGTTGACACACCTGAGAGACAGGATGCCATCCAGAGGGACAAGCTCAAGAAATGAGCCCACAGGAATCTTATGAGGTTCAACAAAGCCTAGTGGATGGTCCTGCACCTGGGTCAGGGCAACCCCCAGTATTAACACAGGCTGGGGGATGAAGAGATTGAGAGCAGCCCTGCTGAGAAGGACTTGGGTGTGATGAAAGCTGGACATAAGCTGGCAACGTGTGCTCATAGCCCAGAAAGCCAATGGTATCCAAAGCTGCATCAAATGAAGCAGGACCAGCAGGCTGAATGAGGTAACTGTGTCCCTCTGCTCTGGTGAGACCCCACCTGCAGTGCTGCATCCAGCTTTGGGGTCCCCAGCACTAGAAGGACATGGACCTGTTGGAGTAAGTCCAGAGGAGGGACACAAAAATGATCAGAGGGATGGAACACCTCTCCTGTGAGGTAAGGCTGAGAGAGTCGGGGTTGTTCCGAATGGAGAAGAGAAGGCTCCAGGGTAACCTTACTGCAGCCTTTCAATAAGTAAAGGGGCTTATAAAAAGGATGGGGACAAGCTTTTAAGCAGGGCCTGTTCTGATATGACAACCTTACTTAAAGAGGGTAGGACTATGACTAAATATAAGGAAGAAATTTTTTTACAATGAGGATGAAGAAACAGTGGAACAGGTTGCTCAGAGCCCCACTCAACTTGACCTTGAATGTTTCCAGGAATGGGGCATCCACCAACCTCCCTGATCTAGTTGAAGATGTCCCTGCCCATGGCAGGGGAGCTGGACTAGATGTCCTGCAAAGGTCCCTTCTGACCCAAACTATTCAATTAATTTATTAATGGCATGAAGTTAGTTGGATATGCATGCTACCAATTTCCTCATGACCTTAAAGCCCCAGAAATATTTTTCATACACCAGAGCTCTTTAATTCACACTGAACACAGGAAAATACTTTAGATCTAATTCACTAAGAGATTCAATACAAGGCACCCCACTTGCTGCTCTCTATATTCCACTGACAAACTGTGAATGCCTACCTAAACAACTCAGTAAGGGCTTCTGTCTTGCTGTACACTCAGCCTATACATACCCTTTATGGTCAACTATTTATTTTGTCTTTACTGATTTAAGGATCTAGACACTGTCTGCTCAAAAATAAAATTTAAAAAAAATGCTTCTCATGAGAGCATTTTCATATCCCTCTCCACAAACATGATTTGCTCCCTTTCCTTTGATATTACTCATAACTCTTTGAAACATCAAGTCACTCCCTACACTTTTGCAAGACTCTGTTTGCTACCGAGAAGTTAAGCGAAGTTAATGGTTTGACAACAGAAAATTTGGCTTTCATGCAGACTGGTCAAATAGCCATGTCACTCACAGTGATGATCTCATCAAGTTGTTTTGCCCACACAAATCTGGTCAGAGAACTCCCTCTTTACTCAGACTTCTTCCTGAACCAGGCACCACCTAGTTCTTCACCTGCCTTGGCTATGTGTTTTGCCTAACTGCACAAATACCTGTATCACCTCTGAAGTTTGGTAAATGGGTAGTTGTAATTCCTGATCTCTGTGCTAACAACTGCAATCACAAAATTTACTGTGAAAAGTCCCACCTCACAATAAACTGTACAGCAGTACACATGCAAGTATTCTTACATGAATTAAATTATACATTCTGCTCCTGATTCTGAAAAGGTTAATGAATCTGAATTAACTCCAGTTCTATCTTCTATAGGCAAATGACAATAGATCATCAAAATTTATATAACACTAACTACAAGTGTATTCATTGCTCTATTTTATCAGTGAGGTGAGATGGGGTGATTTGTGAGCAAGCCTTGGGAGGGGTGTTCTACAGGCACTAAGGCTTGAGATATTCACTCCAGCCATGAGCAGCATTTACACACTGCAGCTTTCCTTTGACCAAAACCATCTTTTTAAGCTCCTAATACAACTGCAAGCTTTGGTACACAGAAATGCAAAGGACACAGATAAAAAATAGTGACAGAAGTGACATAAAGGTGAAGAACAAAGGTAAAATAAGTAAACTTGTTTCAGAATTTTTTTTAAACATTATGTCAACTGAGACCATTCAGTTTTCTGCACTGTGATGTTCTTTCAGAAGTATTCAGAAAGGACATGCAGAAAAAAGTGGAGCAACATGAAGCATGTCTTTATTTTCATGAACAAGTAACCAGCATGATAGCCATTTTGTCAGCTAACCACCTGCTTTTTTAAAATGTTTTTCTCTTTTCGCTTTAGGGTTATTTAACTGGATCTAATATATTAGCACATATGAAAACGTTGTAAGAGGAGACCCACGTCCTTGTTATCTATTCAGGGTACTGCTGATTAACTGAAAGTCCTAATTACCTGCAATTCTGCCATCCTTTATTAATACACACCCACCCCTGCTCAGCTACTTCGGGTTCTGTTTTCCTTACAAGTTTTACAGACAGTTAAATTCCAGTCTACTTCCATTTGAAGTATTAAGAGCTAAACACCTTAGTACATATCAGCTATTGATCTCTGACAGTTGAGGGAGGTGTTAGAGAGCAAAACTAATCCATTAAAATAAATCAAGAAGTTAAATTCACAGCTCCTCCATTCTGATTTCCAGGGAGAAGACAATACAACTAACTTGGAGTTAGGACAAGTTATGGTGCCTCATCATAAGAGTGATGAAAAAGTAAAATTTTAAAAATAATGCTCAGGACCATCATCTTCCTTATTTTTAATAAATCAAGATAAGTTCAGCTGAAGCTATAAAGATAGTTCCCCTCAAAAATTATTCTCTCTTATTCTGCAGGACAGTTATCTGCCAATAACCATATAAGTTATATAAAATAAATTGTAAGAGAATATCATCCCTCTCAGCCTTTTTTATTTTGGACAAATTCTGATAAAATCCTGCTGAAATTTTATCTACCTCAATACTTCAAGAAACAGTCACTTTCAACCTGTCTTGAATAAAGAGCTTAGCTTCTGCTTTTCAAAGCTTGAAGATATTAAAAAACATTTTACCACAGCTGCATGTTGTCCTTGCAAAGAATAACTGCAGTGGATAATTGTACAACAAATAACATCACGCACAAAACTAGAATTCATCTTCGAGCACTGCGTAAACATACCATCTCTTCACAATTTCAGCGCTAGGTATCAGGCTTTGTCACTTCCTTCTGTTGAATTTTCTCTAAATGCTAACATACACACAAAGGGGGGAAAAAAACTCAAACAAACCCACAAACTGACTGACTAAGTCTAAGGGGTAATTTGCCTGAGATCCTGAGGCAACTCTGAAGAAAGTTTGATTATATATAAAACGGGGAATGGCATCAAAGAAGAATGACTATTCACAGTAGCATGTATTACAGATTCACAAAGCACAGGAGGCAGAATACACGCTTCAAATCCCCAGGGCCTGAGCCGGTATCCATTTTACCTAGACTGAAACACTCCAGCTGCTGAACTAACAAGTGTAAGGCAGAGACAGGTACTTTTGCCAAATTTCTCTTCCCTCCTTTTGTATTCAGTACTTGGAAAAAGCAAACACTTCACAGATTAAATAGATAAACATTTCACATGAAGTCTAGTTTCTTCATTTTTGTTTTAGTGACCAAATCCAAAAGTTTTTAAAATGCAGTTCAATTACTCTTAGAAAACAATGATTATATATCATGCAGTCTGTCCAGCAGCCATGTCACACATGAATTTTAATCACACAGGACAATTTTAGCCAAATTTGACAAAGAAACAGAGGTCTCAAAGACACCTAAGTTTCCCCTAAGTTTTGCAGAAATCAGCTCCTGGTAGAAGCAAGACATACAAATTAGCAATTGCATTGTGGAAAAAGGAAACAGAACTTGGCTGTCATCCATCTCCAGCAGCAGCAATCAACTGGTCAATTGAAGCACTAGCCTAGCTCCAAATCAGCCATAACACAGGCTGGTGCTTGCCAAATGCAGAGGGACGTGAGAGGAAGCCAAATGTGTTCTGGGGTAGGACAGGCCACTTGGAGGAAATGAAGGCATGAGAGTACACAGGCCCTGCGGAGCACCAAGGGCAGTGCAGCAGCCCCATCATGGGAGTCAAAGGGGAAAGTTTACAATAATTAGTTTTAGGAGCTAGAAGACAACCACACTTTCAGATTTCCACAGGTCTGGAAAGCTTATTTGCAACTTGTTTTTCATTTCATCAGTGGAGCCAAGTAATCATATGCTGCTATGACTCAAAACTGGACTATTTACCTTCTTTAATATATGAGTTTTAAAGTTTATGCTCTAATATTCTGATTAAGAAATAATGAAATCAAATCTGTGCCACAACATTTAGGAAGTAGTATTAAGCTGAAAACTACATAGTGAAATATACACCTGCATCCTGTAGAAAAATATAATTCACAGTATATGATGGGGGCAGGCAGGCAGGCAAGCGAGAACCAGCAGAGATAAGATATCTCAAGAAATAACCAATGCCAAGTTGTAAAACAGGTATATCATCTTCACAGAGAAAGATGGCATGATAAAGCTAAACTTTTTCATTCTGCATAGGAACACACCCACATCCAGTCACCAATTCTCACAGAACTGTGCAAGCCAAGTCCTGCCTCTTGCAACTGCAAATGACTGTTGCCGCTCTTACACTCACCTCTTCTACACAAAATCACAAGTACGTGATGGGCTAAAAGGCACCATGCAAAAAAGGCCAGATACTTGCAGTTTTGAAACTTTCATGTAATTTACCATTATATTTACTATATTTAGCTCAATATTCAAAGATCATTAACTTTTTTTTAGGGGCAGGAGGTTGAATAATACCATATCTGCATCACATCACATTTTCTCAGTCATGTGATACTCTCCTCTATAATGACAGAGATCAAATATGCTTCTCCCTTATTCTTCCTCTTTCTCCTTCCCATGTTCTTCTTTTCCTAAACTCTCCGTCCTGTCTGCCCTTCTCTACTTGACATCAACAAAGCGGATCAAAAGTACAGAACACCCTTCTTTTGAAAACCAGAAAGACCAGGTTTCTTCACCCTGAAAAAGACCAAAGAGGGTCGTTAACATATCCATATGGTTGCAAGTGACATTAAGGAGATAAAAAGGGATTGGCTACTCACTGTCTCTTAAGTTAGCAGGTGGGAAACCGAGCAAACTTAGGAAAAGGGTGCTTCATACAGCATATGAAGTTGTTATTCACTATTCTGTGGCAACTAAAATTTTACACAGGTTCAAGAAGCAACTGCACAGATCCATGCAAAAGAAGTTAATCAAAAGTTTACTAGAAAGAGAACATCTAGCTGAGGAAATTGCTGAAAAAATCCAACAGTTAAAAGCTGGGGAAACATTCTGAGACATCATCTCTGCACATCTGTCACACTCTCAGGCTTCTCTACAAACATGTTATTGCACTTGATTAGAGGCAGTTCTGGGACAGAAACTTTGATCAACACAGAAAGGACAGCACAAGACCATCCCCTGTAGAGACTAAACAAGGAAAGATGTGCATGAACAGAATGATTTAAGCTTCTTGGACCTGTTGCAAAGTCAACTCAAAATATCACTTCTGCTTAAAATGAAGAGATCTCTTGTGCTGGTCTCCACACACTTCAGTTCAGAAGTTAAAGAAATTAGAAGTTTAGGTAGCAGCCAGACCAAAACAAAGTCATTCTAGTAATGGTTCTTATAAAGTACTTACTTTCTATATAATACATGTTCTATAATAAAGTAGTACATTACATTTTTTTCCCTACGCATCAGCATAGCTTGTATTGGCATAAGCATGTCAAAATTTTAACATAACCACACTACAGTTAAAGAGAGATGTACAACTTTTCATCAAAAAATAAGTAACAGAGCTAATTTTCTTCTTTTTTTTTAATTTGGTGGGGAGGGGGAGACTGTAGAGGATGATATGCTAGTAAAAACTGAACAATGCAAGATGTATCACCATAGCAATTCTCTGGCCCAAAGTAACATCACAGGCTCAACAAGAGCCAAGCCACACTCCTCCTTCCACCCACTGAGGCTGGAAAGTAGCTGAACAGAAAACAGCTCTGTGGGTTCATGGTGTAGAACAATTTGAATACAAACCAGTGTCCCCATACAGTGGTAAAGCCTACGGACATACTGGCCTGCAACAGCAAGACTGCAGTCAGCAAATCAAAAAATGTCAGTATTTCTTTCCTTGCAGCACAAAGCCATATCTGAAGTATTGTGTCCAGTTTCAGGGGACCCCATTATGAGTGAACACCCACAAACTGAAGACAGGCCACTGAGATGTTTAGGAGGCTGCAGCCCTTGCTCACAGGAGGACACACTGAGAGCACCATTGTTCACTCCAAAGAAGAGCAGACCAAAGAAGGAAGTTGTTGCCCTGCCCCACCACCTGAACATGGCTTAAGGAGAAAAAGACAATTCTGAGCACAGTGAAGAAAAATGAGAAAGTACAAGAAACACAGGCTGAAACACGGGAAATCTGAAATGGCCGTTTTACCAAAGAGTGGCTAAGCACTAGAGCAGGCCACCTTGGAGATATTCAAAGCTCAACTAGAACAACACCTTCAGCAAGGTGACCTAGCTTGAGTTAACCCTGCCCTGAGCAAGGGCTGGGACTAGGATGGCCTCTTCAGAATCTGGACATGTAAACTTTTTTTTAAAATTATATATTGAGCAAAATAGGCAAAACCTGGCATCTTTATAAGAATTAATTCCCAAAAATATTTTCTCAAAGGAATCTTTTAGACCATTTTTTTCCCCAGCAAGGATATTTAAAAGTTGGCTTATTGAGACTGGAATATGTAACATAATAGTCTTACATATAAATAACAAAAGGCTCTATCTTTAGTAGACCAAGTATAAATTTAATCATTTTTAATCACCTTATTTAGCTTATCAACTGTCCTCATGAAGAAGGCTATTAATATTTCTCAATTCAAGCTGTAAAATCACACTTTATTACCACACAAAAGCAGCAGTGAACCATAAAACTACAAAATGAAACTTTATTAATTGGTATTTTGTTATTAAAGCATGTCTTCCATGCTAGTGTCAAAGACCTGGGCTACTTCTGCTTCAAGACACTTCATATTAATTTCAGAAATAATAGAAGCTTAACATGCTCAGTGTTTGCTGACTCAAAAAACAAGATGCTAAGCAAATACCTTCAGTTTATTTGAAACATTTAAAACAGAATTTTATCACTAACATGAAGATGCCAAGAATAGCTGCTGTAGTGGGTACCGATCTTAGAGAATCAATTCAAGTGCTCTGACTAAAAAACTTACCTTTCCAAGACACCTAAGGCACATCCCTCCCTCCTACATATCAAAATAGGCACAAACAAAAAATGAAGTTACAATCTGCTTAGAAGACAAGGATAAAAGATGGCAATCGCTACTGAAACAATGAAGTATATCAAAACTGAAATGCCAGACAGAAAGTAATTTATTTTACAGCTGTGGTCATCAATGCTTAAAACGCACACATCCCTATTACTACTATTGCATAATTTTAACTCAGCACTGAAAATTTTTCAGGGTACAGAGCAGTTATTTTCAACCCTGCAAACACGTCCTGTTTATTTTTATTCTACTTTGTGCTAAAATAGGCATTTCTAGAGACCTTTAAAACTAGATTGATAGCATATTTACAAAGTATCACTCAAAAGTAAGCAGCATGAAGGCATGCACTCTTGCAATGTAAAAGAACACACACAAAGACTTGTTTACAATTAGCTTGAAATGCTCTACAACTACAGAGATTCATATATTCCTAAAACTAAATAAATACTAGTGGCATTCCAAAGAGCTTCCAATGATTATATCCAAGTTGCAGTTCACCAGTGCTGCAGTTTAATCCAGCAGGTAGATAAACATCACACAGCCACTCGCTCATCCCTGGCATTTGTTCAGGGGTGAAATTGCAAAATTTAAAGGTGACCACTGTACCAGGCACTTAGCTGTACTATCCCACACACG
Organism: Dasyornis broadbenti; assembly: GCA_013397935.1. NCBI lineage: Eukaryota > Metazoa > Chordata > Aves > Passeriformes > Dasyornithidae > Dasyornis > Dasyornis broadbenti. The sequence goes on along the minus strand of VZRN01004924.1, from coordinate 970,952 downwards.
CTAACACTCATAAGTACCTGAGCCCTGGGGCAAATCTCTGTGTGATATTCTTAAGTAGTTGTTTCACCCTGAACAAGACCTGAAACACATTCAGGAGACATAGCAATAGAAACATCCTGATTTGACCACGCCGAGGATACTAAAAGTTCTCCAGAGCTACTGCAATTAGCCTGGAAGAGAGGGGGAAGATGGAGGAAGCCAAGACTGACTGAGGAGAAAAGGTGCACCGTGCAATTATTACAGGCTCCCATAGATGGCTCCCGAAGCTCGGAGATGCCAGCAGCGCTGAGCACACAAACGCACCGCAGCAGCCTCACAACCACAATGATACCACGAGCCAGCGCTACAAGTTCAACATTATGAAAACCTCAACCCAGCCCCCAGAGTTGATAAACAGCACAACACAGAACGTACACAGCAACTATTGTTACTTAAACAGCGTATACCTGTATACATGTACACATTTAAAGCAAGTATTGTCAATATACAACACAACTCTGAACACACTAATTGATACTGTAAACTAAAAGAGGGTGGATGAAGGTGAAATATTAGAAAGAATTTTTTACTGCGACGAGGCACTGGAACAAATTGTCAGGAGAAGTTGTGGAAGTGTTCAAGGCCAGGCTGGATGCGGTTTTGAGCAATCCAGTCTACTGGAATGTGTCCCTGTTCATGGTAAGGGGGTTGGATGGAACTAGGTAGTCATTGAGGTCCCTTCCAACCCAAGTCATTCTATGACTCTACAATTACAATAACTTTGTTTTAACATGCTCCAGTCAGATCTTCCACTATTTCAAACCTTTATGTCCCATACTGGGTGCCAAAAGAGGACTGTCATGGATTAACCAGCAGGTAGCTAAACACCACAGAGCCACCCACTCATTTCCTCATCCCCAGTGGAATGGGGAAAATGGCTGGGAAAAAGAAAAGTAAAATTTGTGGTTTGAGATAAAGATTGATTAATAGGACACAAAAAGAAAATAAAATAATAAAATTTATTATCATAATGAATTAGTATATACATAACAAGTGATGCACCATGCAATTGCTCCTCACTCATAGGCCAAGGCCCAGCCAGTTCCCAAGCAGCAGTACCCGGTCAGCTTTCCCCCTAGTATATACACTGACCATCATGCCATATGGTATGGAATATCCCTTGGGATAACTGGGGTCAGCTGTCCCAGCTGTGTCCCATCCCAACTCTTTGTGACCACCAACCTTCTTGCTGGTGGGGTGGAGTGAAAAGCTGAAAAGTCCTTGACAATACAAACACTGCTTAGCAACAACTAAAACATCAGCATGTTACCAACAGTATTCTCATCTTAAATTTAAGTGCAGGTCTGTAAAAAATGTGAAGGTGATCATCCAAACTACTGCAAAACCAAGCCAAGCATCCATAAATGCAGTCTAAACATGCAACCAGGAGCATACTCTTCCTAACTGGTAGCATTCTTTCATTAAAACTCTTGTAATTATACCCACAGAGTTATAATAGAGAAAACTTTTTTTCAAAGTTAGTAAAAATTGAAAGACCACTTTGCATAAGAGAATATCTTCATTGCCTTTCACAATTACTGCTATAAATCCAGTGTTAAAAAAAACCTGCCATGGTAAGACACCAAATGATGTTCCCTTTCATACTGTTTACTTTAAAGGTTCTTTGAAGTAACAGGTGAAAATCACGTGCTGAAGTAGCTCACTATTAAGATTTATTTTCATATTCTTTGGTTTAATTAATACTTTCAATTTAGTATTTTGGCGTTGCAGGCTCAGGAAGAGAAAGGATTTAAATTAACGGCTCTAACAGTCAAGAGATTCATCTAACCTCCCAGCCAGATGATGTGTAACTAGAGAACAACATGCAGTCTTTATCCTCCCTGCTTTTTTTGAATGATCCTCTAATTCAAACTCTCACTTCCTTTGCTTCCCAAGTCAGCCAAGTCAGTCATAAAAACATTTCATCTGACAGAAAATTACTTTCTTTTCTGTCAGTAAGTTGGGGGGGTNGTGGAATCAGCTATTAATGTTATTAAAAGATAAAAAATTATGTTATTAATTTAAGCATCAAACAATGTCAGCCCACAGTAGTTATTCTGAACAGAGAAAAAATACTGGAAGGCATTTAAGAATAGACTTATGCAGTTACAAAGCACTAAGTTTACCCCCAGTGCAACAGCTTGAAGAAAATATGACCACAGCTAAAGGATAACAGCAATTACTCTTCTAGACTAAATAAAGCTTTTTCCATTCCGTCATGTTATTATCATATGGTGACATGGTTTAGTTAGGAATTAAACATAAACTTAGAACAGAGACTACTGAAGAGTTCAGAAAGATATTCTCTTTCCTTCTCTTCTCCATCCCCAGACCTAGAGAAAATTACGAACACACCCTCAACAGCATTCTCCAAGGAAATCTTTTCATCTCAAAACTATGAATAGAGCATCTTTTTGCTTAAGCATTCAAAATCATAAATGAGCATCAATTGCAAATTTCTGCAGTAGTTACCTGATCAAGGCTGAAAACTTGGTGGATTAACAAAACTTAATATCTCAAGTTTAAAAACACCTTCAAATTCTTATTTCTTCATTTGCTTATTGTGTAGCAATTCTCTCCATTTTAGACAATTCTTCAAAATAAAATTCTGAAATGTATGCAAGAAATTTTTCAGACCAAACTCAGACTTCTTTGTCCATTAAGAAAATAATTACCAAAAACTGTTACTTCTTACATAATGACACAAAAATTGATTGAAATGCTTTTGTGCTACATTTTTGAGAATGATTTAAATATTAAATAAACCAAAACGTGTATCTTAAAACACTAAGTATAAAGAATGATGCATCCACTTCTTCACTTACTCTGATTTTCATCGTTACAAACAAACAAATCTGATAATCTTTTGTATCAAAAATTGTAGATAGCACTCAAGTGAAAACTTGCAGAGGTTTTAGGCAAATATTTGCCAAAAAACAGAATTTTAGGCTGTTTCTTACACTAGCTGAACTGCAACTCTAATCTATCAATACCTACCCGTGTACTACACAGATGACCATGTATTGTCCCTTACATCTGAATTTAAATACACAACTTTGAATAAGTTTTTAAAGCCAAGAATCATGACTGTGGTCATAACACATTCTGTTTTCAATGAAAAGCAGCTTGATGGATCATATTTTTACATAAGGATCCTCTCAGCATTCCTTAGCAGCTCAGTACTTCAACACAAAGTGTGCCTCATTCAGAAATCACTACTCTGCACAGTCAGAACCAGACCCTTGAAAACGACTCACCTTCTCTTCAGCTCCTTTACTGATATTTTCTCCCTCAAGCTCTTCTCCAAATAAAAGCTACATGGAAAACTTCACACTCACTAGAGCTTTCAACCATATAGCAGAAAGTGTGCTAAGAAGTTGAAAAATGTAATGTTCATTAGCATTACAATTCTAAAAAGTAGTTTAAAGTTCATCTCTGCTTTGTATTTAAAACTGTCTTGGACACAAGTAGTATTACAGCTACAAAAGTATGTACTTGGAAGCTCTGAGTAAACTTAACTGTTCTGATGCCTTTTAAAGTCTCCTGCACTCCTACTGTACAATCAACCCAACAGTAATTATGGCAACATCAACCAAAAGAAGTAAGTGGAAATGTGCTTCCATAAAAAATGGTAATTTTCATTTCTATCATTCTAACAAGAATACCATGAAATAAGATTATCCAGCTGTTGAAAGATGGATTTTACCCATTCAGTACACTGCCGTCAATATCAGAGCTAAGTGATTTCATATCCTCATTAAATAGAAGAATAATATTATCAAAGCCCTTGGTAAGGGTACTGGATAATGTACACTTGTAGCCTGTGTTTTAATGTTGTATCCTGATTTACATCTGTAACTATTTAAACACTGAGATCACAACATGTTGTACTTTACAACAGTAAAAGAATATAACACAGTGAAACTTCAGCAGACTAGAAAAAACAAGTGAACACGAGTCTCTAACAACTACTTAATAGAAGAGATTTAGTGATAACACAGGCACATTGTTATCTAGCAGTAATAGCTGCGATGCAAAAATGTCAAACTTTTCCAGGTAACACACAGAGATGTGCCCAAGATAACCTCACTAACTCCAAACTTTGATAAGATAAGCTTCCAGCAAGCAGGACTGCTGTAAAACAGCAGATGCCAGAAACAGCGCCTGCGGTCAGAGACTGCTGGACAAGAGCTCTTGCAAGCCTTCTGCTCCTTGAGATTTGCTACTCCATGATTCATAACAGGCCAACACATCACAGCAATTTGACATATAAAAGTCACAACACTGTGGAGGGTTTTCTTTGTTCATGTAACAAAATTCTTCTTTTTTTTTTCTTCCCCTCAGATACAAGCTGAGAACACACTTTCTCACTCACATTTTCCCAAGAAAATGCTGGCAGCCACCCTAAAGCGTTACATTGAACAAAAATATTCTAAGGCTGGGGCTGTGCCAAAGACACAGCTGCCATGCCACTGAGAGTATCTTGAAGCTGTCTGAACACACATGGCTTTTTCTCCTCTGGCTTTCTTCAACAGCTTTTTTTTCGGATATGACACAGCACTAGAAGCTTGAGCTGTTCCTGGAGCACTAGGAGATAAACAACAGGAAAGAAAAAGGCAGTCTTGACCACAGCCCCCAAACAGCACTGCCTCACAAAGCAGCAAGTTCAACAATCTGTTCTCCAGTAAGTCTTTGCTTACTGTCAGTTAATGCCATCACTCTCATTTCCAAAACCTAGGCTACATTTCCCAAAGTGAAGGGTGCAAAATTATGCCAATACAAGACCACCCATCATGCTTCAATTACCTACCAGTGGTACAAAGATTATTTAATCCACTCTCTTTTTCCTTAACTGTGCAAAGAAGCTCAAAGGTTGTACATCAGTCCTAAAGCTGTCCAGTCCTCCTAAATTCTGACACCTAATGACTATGCATTACATTAAGTACATAAAATGTGATTAGAAACATTCACATACTATTCATTCCCCAGAGAGCCTTTCCTCTTCCTGTCAGCTCTATTAGAATTACTCTTACTGGAAATAAATATGCTCCTTTTGCACTAAAGAAGTAGAAAATGTATTATTCCTGAAAGTATGAACAATATGCACAGCCTGGAGAATCAGTCTTAAATTTATTTTCATTGTATTGCTACGGCAATCACAGAAAAGAGAAACTAAACAGTGTATAGGATCTTTAATATTCAATGTTTCCAAGTGTAACTCTGTCTAAGTAAAACTTCAGGACAGCTTCTTGCTTCTATGTACTCCTACATGCATTATTTACATAAAGCTGCATTTCAACCAGCAGTAACACATGAAATACATACATGGAAAATCCTGAGGATTTTCACTTGTTATCACTATGAATGATAACAGTACCCTACTCCAAAATCACCAGCTACCCTCCCACCAGCTTGCTGCTCAAGTACTCGGGGTCTGGGGAGTGTGAGCACACAGAAATTGCAGAGAGAAAAAAGCACCTGTCTCAAGAGTCTTATAACATGATTTCAGAATGCAAAATCTTTGCAAAGGTCTTTCTCCTGAAACCTGGTTCATCTATATGCAACAGCTACTCCAAATGCCTCAAATTTCCACCTTCTAGATGACACAGGCTTTCTGACTAATAATTTAAATTACCAGGAACATACAAATTTAAAAGAACCTACTTTTGCTCAAATTGTACAATACTGACCTCCAGAAAAATACAGACTTCTTAAACACACTGCTGCTTTTATTAATTCACCCTTCCATTGGGAAGTTCATTTGGATTTGCTGGAAAAAGCAAATAATAATCAAGCATGCTGCTATTCTATCCTTCCCTCAAATCCCTACCAAAATCCCATTTTTACATGCTTTGCTCATACTACACTAAGAAACAAAATTTCTCTGAGGGAAGAGGTAAATCAGCCCAGAACAGTAAATCTCAACTGTGTAACAAGCTCCACCCCATCATCTTTGCTTATGTGATGATACCAAATTAGTTTAACAACAGACAAATTGATAGAAAGTCTTATGAAACTCAGCAGACAGGAGATAATGTGCAGTGTTTGATATGAGTTCTTCAAAGAGCACCACCACAAAAAGAGATAGAAAGAAGGAAACTAGTATGTCACTGAGCCAAACCCATTACATAACATTTGTCCTAATGAAGTATTGGCATCCCATAAAGAAGGCAAAGCCTAAGAATTATAAGGCTAAGTAAACAAGTTCTGGAACAAAACTCAATACATTCAAAATTCCAAGGACTCCAAAAAGGAGACTAGCTATGGAAAATGTACACACTCCCAGAGAGCTCATTGATTGGAAAGAATCAATCTGAGACACACTATACCAAGAAAAGCAAGGCCACTGAAAAGGTGGGTGTTAAAAAAAGGTCTGCAGCAATTTAAAGGACTTTTAACATTAGATGTGTTGCAAGTAGAGTAAGCTTTATTCTTTCCTCGTTTTTTTCTCTTTTGTTGAGTAAAGGTTTCACAGTAGCAACAACTTCACTCTAAGTTGCAACAATTCTATAAATCAAGGACATCTTATATTAGTGCTTTAGCTTCCTAGCAGAGAAACCAGCAGGTGAAGTCTGTGTCCCCAAAGATGATGCATAAATCGATTTGAGATCTCATATAAAAAGATGGAGGGAGATTCTCTCCCAGCAGCTAATGAAAACCAGGAGGATGAGCTGCAGCAAGGCAGTGGAACTCAGAGCTGAGATGGAGTGCACAGGGGACTGTCACACTTGCTTTGCCTTTTCTCTCTATCCTGTTTTCAACAGTCTGGTTCATTTCTTTCCAAATCCTCACTCCCTCTTCCCTCATCCCCAATCAAGAGGAGAAAGTCCTTTCTTCAGCAAAACTATGATGTGAAGACACTTACCTAACAATACAAAAATAAGAACATAAATGGTGTTTTAACTTATGCAGTCTAGGTCTATCTAACACAGTTCCATTTTTGTCAAGGGTGGCCAGAGGCAGATGATCCAGATCAAGAATGGAAACTACAGCAAATACCTAGATATAAGTGCCTGGAGTAAATCCTAGCTATCAGCCATTTCAGAGCTGGTAGTCCAACTTCACTGTAGAGTTCAGTATTCAGTGTATCTATCCTTACCTGGCTTTGCCTAATTACAATTTTAACTCATTTATTTTTTTCTGCTCCACAATATCATTGGGCAAATAAGTTCCACAATTTAATTACACATTGCTTGACAAGCTTCTTTAATTTTCATCAGGTAGCAAGTTTAATTCACCATGTGGCCTAATTCTAGTCCTAAAAAAAAACCAGCTACTCTTGCTTTCTATTCATCATTTCTGTACGATCTATGGATTTTATAGATCTCTATCATCTTTCCCCCTACTGTTCTGTTTTTCAGAGTAAAGATCTTCATCTTCCCAGCACAGAGTATCTTCCACACCTCTCATCCACTTTTTCACTGTCTATGAAACCCTTGCTGTGCTGGGATGATTACATTAATGGACACCATTAATGATTTGGACACACCACTGATAAACATAATGACTTAACAAAGATTTAATCCTTTGTGAATAATTCCCAACAGCTGTCTGGCCACTGCCCTTCTCTGAGCATATAACAGGAGCAAATTTTGACCTCATCACCATGTAGATAGGTTTGCATTATCTTCCCTTGCATGAGCATCATTAGGCAATCACCAGAACTGAACTACACTTGTATGTGAAAGAACTGGAAAACAGCTTCACAAGAGTTTGCTGCAAATACCCAATTAGTTCAGATTTTACCAATCCCCATAGATTAACAAACTGCTATGGTGCCACAGTACTGTCATTCCTTAAGAATATTTTTAATATAAGAAACCCCTAAATCCCGGCAGAAACCTACTGCTAACATTGTTCCAACATGAATTAATCATTTATCTATCTAGTTTCTTATCTTTTAACCAACCCTACTAACCCACAGGATAACCATTTGTCTTTGGCAAATAAGCTTTGATGGAGGTCCTTAGTCAAAAATTTTATCCACTTTTAAACCAATCTTCTACTGACTTTGGTAAGTGCTTTCCCATTCTAGAGTTGCAGCATTCAGTGAGCAATGATTGTGTAGGATTTGGTGAGTAAGAGATCTATTTTCTTTTTATGTCCTGCCTGCAGATTACACCAAGTTCACTCACGTCAGTTTTCTCTTCTGCAAACTTAGGTGTTTCAAACATGTTAGTACCCTACCTCCCTCCATCTCCTTATTTTACCTAGCCTTCCTTGCGTATTTTAAATAGTTAATTATAGCCCTAAATTTGTTTCTTGTAGAATCTGTAACAATTCCAACTAGTAATAGTCATTTTTCAAACACCTAGTATCTTCTATAAAAGAAGAAAAAAAAAAAAAAATCATCTGAATTAGTTTCTTGGGGTTGTTTTACTTAACAGAATGCAAAATGCAAACCTTTTACACTCCTCCAAAGTGAAAATGACAAAAAATTCAGGTTCTAACTACCTATTACTTGTGACCCAGCAGGACTGCAAACCGATCAGATCAGCCAGTAAGGGATACACCTGAACAAATAAAAAAATGCAATGATATGGCATTTTGTTTTGTACTGGCATTTTGAGATTTCATGGAACCAACCAAACTTCACAAGATCATGTGCATCACAAAAGAAAAGTCAAGAATCTCAAAACAGATGCATCTCTCCTGTGAAACATTGTGTTATGCTTATGTCTAAGGAAAATCTTGTATCCTGCCTGGGTTTGCTCAATATACAAGAACCAGTTTCAGCTGGGATTTCCAAAAACATTTTACTGGAAGAGTAAAAAAACATGACAGAAAAGTAAATAATCTTGCAGGATTCTGGAACTGACTGCTTTGCCAAACGTCTGCTGTGCTCTTAGAAAGCAGTGGTGGATTCATCCACTTCCCTGTGCTTCCAGGCATACACCTACTTTTGCTTTAGAGTTTGGATCATATCAGATGATAAGTCCTACAGGAGGACACATGTGAACAGACCAATCATAAATCCAGAGTTACCCAGTATACAGCACACTACTTGCTGAAATAGCAAAAACTCAGTTTAAAAGTTTGTTGTACATCAACTCTATATTTTTCACTTTAAAAGTATATACAACCACAATGACATTAATATATGGGTTTTCTCATGGACTATCAAGCAGTATTCTTTTGTTTCCAAACAACTAGTACAATTTCATTTCCTCTTCATCTCTGGGAGTAACTTTTCATAGTCACAACGTTGTTTACATAATTTTCAAAATATGTTATATTTTACAAGACCGTATTTTTTTGCCATAGAGTTACTAATTTTTATGGCATCACACACTGCAATAAAAAAATCTGTACTTGACAAGGAACTCACAAGTACATTTAGCTGTACTAAAAAAATCTTTAGTTATCCGGTTTGCACCTCTTGCTTTCCCACAGAGATCAATCACCAGACACAAGATCTGTGAACCATGGGCTAAACCTGCTGTAGGCCATGGCATATTGTTCATTTTTGACAATGTGTTGGCATTTCTATGTAATAAATTCCTGAGTTCTGCAAAGATCTAGGACCACTGAAGAGGTCTTGGCTTGTCATATTCTCTTGTGAAATGCCACCCAGGAGAGTTTAAAAAAAAAAAAACAAAACAAAACAAAACAAAAAAACCACCAAAAAATTCTGTTCCAAGCAAGTGAGAAGTGCTTTGCAATTCATTGATAACATAAGGGCATGTCCTTCTGGACTGCATTTCTAGTAATAAAAGTGGATTCATTAATTCATGCTCCACTGAGGTCCATATTTTAATGGGAACACTGGAAAACTGGTTCCGAAATTCTTTAACGTAACTGCAACAATACAAAAAGGCAATTCTGCCATTTGGCCTTCCTTCTGATGTTTGATAATTAAATAAAAAGTTAATAGAGAACTTCTGTTCCAAGACAGAATATCTTTTTCACTGACATGTAATACAAACACCTTATCTCTCCCCTAGTTGGGGCCAATATCTCATTCCAAGGAACAGTGCAGTGCATAACAAAAAGAATTAGCATCAAAAAATGCAGGCTTTCAATGACAGCTGCAGGGATCTGTCTTCAGAAAACTACAATTCTGCACACAAACTACAGGGGACTTTTACTCATTTTCATAAAACACCACTATCACCAAAAGAGGGGGGAAAAAAAAGGTCTCTCAGCTTTACCTACCACTGTTACATTTACTAGGCAGGGCTAGTTTGCCTTTCAGGAGCTGACAAAAATGTAATTGATATACTGAAGGCAAACATTACAAATTTCCAGATAATTTTATAACAGATTACTCTGAAAATACCTAGTTGGGGCAGGGGAATAGATATGTAATTACTGTTCTGTACTAACTACACTGTATTACTGGTTTACTTGAAAAATATTTTTAATTCAGAATCATAACATGTAAACACTAGTTGCAGAAACTTACATAAACACGTGTCTACGTTAGCTCTTCCAACCTTGTAAGATTTTAAAAACTTACTGTAAAAACCAGCAGTACAGGCAGTATTTTACAACCTATCAGATTTTCAACTAAGCAAGAACAACTGTTTTCTTTACTTGACATGCCATGTGGTGCTTCTGCAGTTTAAGTGGGGACAGATTTTAACATATAAACTCAGTTTTGGTTTTGTACTAGAAAAATTTATCATTCTGACATCAGGTGACAGCAACAGTAACAACCAATTTGGTACAAACCATTATTTAATCACCAGTGTAGTCAGACATATACCACATTAAACACCACTGAAGGCTCTCTCACAGATGTGTTAAATTACTCTAAGATCTAATAACATGAGAAAAGTCATAAGCATCAGAGCAACAGCAAAGCAGTCAGAAGCATAGATGTTTAGGTTACTATTCTTTTTTAAGTGCATGAACATAGCTAAACAAGATTTCCAAATCATTTCTTTTTCCACTCCACCTCACATTCCTCAAAAGTATATGCATTAATTTCTCACTCTTTCATCCTACCCTTCCCAATGCAACTAGGTCAAGGCATAATTCCAGTGGACTGATAATCAGTCCATTACTTGCCGGATCAACTTTCAGCCTCTGGCTCCCACCCTAAAAGACTGCAAGAATAACAAGTGTTTACAGCCATTCAAGAGTCTACACCTCCAAGGAGGGCACCAAACACTGCAGAGGAACAGACTGTTTCAGAGGTACCTCATACTTGTACTGCCAAAACCTGAAAGCCATTTAGCAATGGCACTCGTTCAGCTGAAAAGGCAGTAAAACAACTAAGAGTTGAAAACTGTGATAAAATTTTGAACAGGCAACAGAAAGCAAGAAAAGTAAAACCACTTTCATGGAAAACTTTTCTGTTTTCAGAGAGGAGTAAGTGCAGAAGAAGAGAGCAGCAAGTTTCAAGTCACAGTCCAAAATTCCCGTTAAATAAGTTAATGTTATAAAAAGTAGCAAATAGTTATTATTTCAACTCAGCGATAGCCAGGAAGCACGGGATTGTGCACTCTAGAAACACTTAGACCAGTATTTTTGAAGCTTGATACACTTCTCCAAGAAGCAGCCCTAAAGACACCTAATTACTGCATGTGGATACTATTACCACAAAGTAGCGCTGCAAACACTACGCTGTCAAACACAGCATCACCGGCTGGTTAAAGGAGGTGATCATCCCTCCGTGTTCAGCACCGGCGTGCCATTACCTGGACTACTGCGCACACAATTGGAAAACTATGTGAAGGTCCTTAAATATGCCCAGAGGAGAGCAAGAAAGCTGATAGCATGTCCTGTGAGGAGCAGCTGAGGACTTCGGCTTGTCTAGATTGGAGAACAGGAGGCTGAGGGGCAACTTCATTGCTCTCTACAGCCCCCTGAGAGGGGAAGTGGACAGGGAGGTGCTGATCTCCTCTACCTGGGTCCAGTGATAAGATGGATAGGGATGGTTCAAAGCTGTGTCAGGGATGATTCAAAGTGGACATAAGGAAGCATTTCATTACTAAGGGCATGGTCAAACATTGGAAGGGGTTTCCTAGAAAGGTGGTCAATACCCCAAGCTAGTCAAATGTTTAAGAGGAATTTGGCCAGTGCCCTTAATAACACACCGAGATTTGGTCAGGCCTGGGGTGGTCAAGCAATTGGACTAGATGATTGTTGTAGGTCCCTTCCAAGTGAATTATCCTGTTTTATTCTAAATCACATGACACCCACTTTAATATTTTCTATCTTAGACACACATGAAACCACAATCCAGGACGACCGCTAACTCAAACAATAAAACAGAAATATCCCTAAAATGCCATCATAAATAACGTTGCTTTGCATAATTTGAGCAGTTTTTCTCAATTACATCCAAGGTATGTTGCTCTGTGCTTTAGCAGTTAGCAATGAACTTTAGTTTGGTGAAAGACTTCCAAGTAGTTAAGGAAAAAAGTCAGTGTTGACTACTAAGCAAATTGCTTCAACCCATAAACAAAACAATCAAACAAACAAAAAATAAAAAATACAAACCAAAACAAAAACTCCCTACAGCGCAAATACACCTCTAGACTAGCAAATAAGCTTTTGTAGTAGGTATTTGAAAAGCGCAACTCTTTGAAACACGTTGTTCCAAAATGGATATTGTGTGCCCAGCGACTGGGACTAACTAGAAAACTCAAGTGCCCGAGTTCAAGCCTCATGTGTGCCTCATTTACCCTACCTTAACACCACTTTTTTTCACCTTGCCTTCCCTACTGAAGGGGCGCATGGTGCAATTAACAACTCCAGCACTACGGCCAGGCGCCAGGCCTCCAGGCGAGCCCGGCCCCGGAGCAGACGGGCAGGAGGGGAAGCGGGCGGCTGCTGGCGATCCCGAGAAAGCTCAGAGGTGGCCCCAGACTGGGGGTGCCGGCCCTCCCCGCAGGAGCGCCGGGACGGGCCGGGAGCTGCTACCCCAGGCGAGCCAGCGCCAGGCCCCGAGCGCACCGGGGGGCAGCACAAACCCCTGCCCGCGACCGACGGGCTCCGAGCGGAGCTCGGGCGGGGACGCCCCTCAGCCACCGCACGCCTCAAACACGGAGCACTGCCCACCCCGCCCCACCGCTCGGAGTCACCCCCGGAGGCGGCGGCGCGGCCGAGCTCGGCCCCACTTACCAGCCCGCCTCGGAGAGCGCCGCCCGCGCCCGGTCGGCCATAGCGCCTCCCCCGCCGCTCACCCGCAGCACTCGGGGCCGCCGGGCGCTGCGGGGACCCCCGGCAGTCGCTCGGAGGGGGAGGAGGGACACGGGGCCCGCTCGTTCCCCAGCCCCGCGGGCCTCTCCGGGCGCTCGGGCCGGCCAGGGGGAGGGAGGGGAGGGGGGAGGGAGGGGAGGGGAGGGAAGGAAAGAGGGAGGGAGGGGC
>VZRN01004924.1:912205-957556 GCA_013397935.1 Dasyornis broadbenti | reverse complement strand
GGAAGTAGTGAGGGCAGCACGGGGCGGGAGCGCCGGCGCTGCTGCGGCTTGGGGCCTGTCGCCGTGTGGTGTTTGGAAGGGTGTGTTTTAAACGCGTTTCGTCTATAAATAATATTATTGATAGCAGTGGTGTGCTGGAAAAGGCTCTCGTCCGTGCCCTCATACAGGTGATACGGGTGAGGAGGGATTTTTAATAGGGTCTGGACTGCAGGTGACATGAGGAGCAGCTGAGGGATCTGGGGTTGTTTAGCCTGGAGAAGAGAAGGCTCAGGAGGGACCTTCTCGGTCTCTACAATTCCCTCAAAGGAGCTCGTAGTTAGGTGGGGGCAGGCTCTTCTCCTAAGTAACAAGTGGTAGGACGAATGGAAATGGCCAGGAAACCGCCTCAAGCTGTGCCACAGGAAATTTAGATGGGATATCAGGAAAAATTTCTTCACAGAAAGGGTGAAGCATTGTAACAGGCTGCCTGGGGAAGTGGTGGAATCACTGTCCCTGCAAGTGCTCGGAAAAGCTGTAATGTGATGCTTGGGGACATGGTTTAGTGATAGACTTGGCACTGCTCAGTTAATTATCGGGCTCAATGGTAATGGTTTTTTCCGACATTAATGATTCTGCGTGAAAGGGAGGCTGTTCCTGTGTTTCTATTGTGTTTGGTGGTTTGTCGTTTGAGGTTTTTTTCTGTAATGATTTGCCCTAAAATGATGGGCATGAACGTTTTGAGGGTTTTTATCAGCTGTTTTAATGGCAATTATACTTTAACAGAATAGCACTATTTCATTACTGCTGTTCTAAATGCCCAGTGACCGCGGGTGCCAGTGACGGGTGAGGTGGGAGCACTGTCCCCCTGTTTACTCTGTTCCAGCATTCAGAGAAATGGCCAGAAGGTGAAGGTGAACATGAGCAGATCAAGAGTTAAGAAAGTGCCTATCAAGGCCTTAGTGCTCAGGGTTGCTACCTTCAGGTGAGGTCAGCTGCTCTGCAGAAAACACTGACAATTTACTTTAGTGAGTCATGTCCAGCTACTTCTGTAACCCATTAATGTTAATACTTTTTTACAGCACTGAGGTTTCGAAACTTATCTGCATGCCATGTTTGTCTATTAAAGATAGACTTTTCTTCATGGGTCATTCTCATCCTTGGGATGTTTCAGTTTTATGCAAGTCAAAGCTTGCAATTTTGGTTTGGTTGGTGGGTGGTTTTGTTGGTTTTTTGGGGTTTGGTTATTTTCATCCACCTGAAAACCTCTCTTTGGTATACTGAGTACTAATCACTCAGGATATTTATACACAACATTCTGTACTGCTCATTCTTGGTATTCTCTTCTGTATCTATAGGTTATATACTCCAGAACAAAGATTTTGTCATCAGTAGGTATGCTGTCCCGTGTAGCTGCTGTTTTTAAGAAGGCATATATGTCTTTAAGTTGATAATTATTAAAAGCTTGACACAAATGAAGGAAACAATGAATATAGCAACAGGGAAGTTTTAATCCTTGCAGTGGTCATAAAGCAACAACATCAAAAAATTAGCAGAGAGAGTATTATTAATTGGGAAAGTGGATTTTCAGAGGTTGTGCAGTGCCATATCATGACAAGGCTCCAGGTGAACATGAGCTTCCAAAGGAATAATGTCAAGGAGAACTAACTAACCTAAGAGCCTTGAAACAGACCTACTGTATGTCTGTACCAAAGGAACTCTTGAATTAGTGATGAGGAATAGCATAAAGCAGAAGAGTCACGCTGAAATGTCAGTGGCCAAGTCACACCCGTGTTGCAACAGTAGCAGCCACTGGCATGGAAAAGCACTAACAGATAGGTGGAAGTGTAGTTCCAGTTCAGAACTTATTATCCAAAAGAAATGGCAATAAAACCACCTTGCATTTGGAGTCTGACCTGTCTGCACCTTAGATTAGCAAGAAAAGCTTGTAGACATTGTAACTCAAAATGGGGTGCCCACAGAGCCAATTAGTAAGGGATGGAGTATGACCTAGGAGAAAATAATGAGAATTACAGATTTTATGCATTGTCTCGTGTTAGTTTAAGACATGAAGGCTTTTGCTTACTAAAATCTTCATTGAAATCACCAGGCATTTATGCCAGCACAGGGCTAGCTCTTGCACCTCATAGCACTAAATACCATCTATATAAAGAAAATGTAGGTGCTGTCCTTCTTAAAGGTCTGCAGGCATCTGCTCTAACAAGTTCATTGTATGCAAGCTGACATATGTGTGTATATAAATATATTCACATGTGCATCCTTTTGTCTATGAGAAGTCCCCATTACTGTGTGTTTCTCTGCTTGTAGAGAGCACTGTCTGAGCTTTGCAGTTTGTAGCTGCTGTTGGCTGTGCTGCACTGAAGTGAACGATTAGTTCCACTGTAAAACAGGTGGTGATACAGTGCCTGCCAGGCAGTCAAAAACCCACAGACAAGACCCTCTGTACCGACTGTTCATAGTAAAACATTCTTAGAGCATATTCCCTATATTGATCATATTTAGAATAAATGACATTGCTGAAGGTAATGAGCACTGGAGTACCTGGGGCTATACAGGGACCGACCTAAGCTCCTGCATGCCTGTAAGGGGCTCTGTGCCTTCAGAGCTTTCTCTGAAAAAAGCTTGTTGCTCCAGATGAATCGGTGCATCACTGTCCACAAAATTCACATGGACTTCTTCTGCCTATAATGCAGTTCTGTTTGACTGCTGCCCATATCACCTGGGACAACTTAATCTGTGCCAAAGAGGTTATTTCACAATGTTCTGTAATTTTAAGTACCTGAAACGGTTGGTCTACTCAAGCATCTCTGGTGAGACAGAGCTCTAACAGACAGAATTAGCACATGGCACAAAACAGCAAGAGCCAGTTTTTGAAGCAGCTGTGTAGGTTCCTTGATTCATTGTATTGATTCATCCTTACTGCCTTCACCTCCTGCCATTTCCAGGCCCAACCCTCTTGGTTAGCAGTAGGCTCACAAAACTGGGGAGCTGAAACTTTTAACCACACTTTTCAGAAATGGGTGAAAATAGAAACCTGTAACATTCATTGTGGGTTATGACATTCACCCCAACCTGATGTGCTGAAAGTAACAACAGTGGGATGAAGACCCTGAACACCAGGTCCAATGAGAGGTCCCCACAACTGCAGAAATGCTATTTTGGTCTCAGTTTTTGTCTTCCATAGAATATACTTTCTTCATTACATTATCTGAAGGTAACAGGTCTATTTACTGAACACAGAAGCAGATGATCCTTATCCTGGATCTGTAGCTGAAAGTAATGGGGTGCTGAAGGTAAAGGGCCTTTCCTTCTGGTCACTGTATTTCTAGGAGTGTGCTGGAGTTTCAACCAAAGTGATTCTTTCTCCGTGTCCTGTGATGGGCTGGGTCCTGAACTGATTTGACTGCAGACAGAAGGATCAGCTTTGCTACATGTGTTGTTACATGTCAGCCAAAATATTGTGTATGTTTTATCTGAAGGAGGACGACAGTAGTCAGCACTCAGTGTTTCTTCTCATCCCTCTTCTGTCATGCACTTCCCTAAGTTGTAGATAAAAAGCAAAGATAGTTGGTTACTGCAAATGTTTCACACTGACCTGTCATGTCTTTTGGCAATCAAGTGGTTGTCATCTATTATGGCAACTGGAGACGGAATTGACTTTTCACAGACTAAAGAGAAGAAGGGAAAATTACAGAAGTAAAAATTTTTTTCATGGGGGAGAGGCAGGAGAGAGGCAAGAGGAAGGAAAGAGCATGATAAAGGAAAAACAAAGAGCAAGTGCATATCCAACAAGGAAATGGTAAAGAATTATGAAGTCTTGGACATAATACCACCACCCATAGCCACAGACTGTAGTTGAGGTGGTGTTGTAAGGAGAGATAATTTCCACTAAAGCCAAGGCTAACATTTTTGTCAGGCTGTTCTAATTGATTTTGTCATCTGACTGTCCTTTTCTGGAATCCTTCAGTGTGACTACACTCCCCACTTTCTGCTGCAAATCACTAAGTGTATGTCAGGCCACGGGCACCTTAAAGGTATAGTTCACACTGGCATTATGTCAGTCAAAAAGACAGCATCACTCTGTCAGGACACTCAGCATGATGATGCTGTTGTCAGGTCTGTGCATGGCTGCTTATCAAAATGTCAGCAGTTCAGACCAGAAAGTGCAGATGAACCACTGCAATGATCACTGGGGTATGATGGATCACTAAGTACTGCAGAATGTAATCTCATATAATTATGATGCTTTCAGGGCCCCTCGTGGGCCAGCAGAAGGGCTGGTGTTTGTCAGCCATTCTGGCACAGTTCAACCTACTGCCCCTCTGGACACTGACTTGGTAAATAGCCAGGGAGCAGAGGATCAAACAGCATATGGCTTTGCAGACTTTACTGGGCTGCAGTAAACATCCCAGCCCTGAACAGCTGTGCCTTGTCTCTAATAAGATTACTTTTAAGAGACTGATACCTTCTGGACTGGATGAAAATCTGGAAATAAGCATGTTGTTGTCAGGGCTTTGAGTGCACCAAGAGTCTCTGCAGCCTCTTCCCCCCTCTTTGGGGTTTGGTTGCCCATCCTCTATTGAAGCTCAGATATGGTGCAGCTGTAGCCTTGGAGCAGAGTGCTGGGGACAGAACTGTGTGAGAAAGAGTTAGGGGAAGCCTCACAGGGGCCTCCTGCTCTTTGCTGGTGAGCTGCCTTGAAGTTCAGGCTTCCATCCTTGAGACTTGTCTTAGGTATGCCTGTGCCTGTCCAGGTGCTTTGCTGATCCTGAATCACTGGCTTGATTTGCTGACTTGATCTTGCACCTGCTTCAGCACTGCAGATGTGTCTTTTAATGCTGAATACTGCCTCACCCTGCTCCCCAGTGTGGCATCTGCTCAGGTACTTTGGGATTTTGTCCTCCTGGGTGGGATCATTGCCCTACCTGCCTTGCTATTGCCCTCAGCTCCTGGCTTCCTTCCCTTGCGGGGCAACCCATGCTTGCTGCTTCCTGAGAACTCCTATCCCAGAGCCATGAACGTGGTATGTTACATGGAGAACTTAGTGTGCCATTGGCTGTCACCTGGTGTCTGAAATCAGTACACACAATGCAACTGAACAAAGCTCAGTGACTGTGGAGACACTGCTGGAGGCCAGCTGCTGCCCATACAGTCACTCAATGTACAGGACAGAACAGTACCCTCAAATAGGAGGAGAGCAGGTAGGGAATGCCTGGTCCTCTCTGCAGACTTCTGCTTCCCTCATGCTTCCCTAGCTTTCAAGTTGAAAGCTCATCTTGGTGAAATTAAGGTCAATAAGCACTACTGGGCAGAGCTGCTCATGAAGGGCTGCGTGCTGAGAAATTGTGGCCTATATATGAGCAGACAAATTCAGGACAGCAGCTTTACAGCCTTCACAGTTGTGCTAAAGGCCTTGTGGAGTACGAACCATGCCAGAGGACACCTAACACCGTATCAGGGAGCTTTCAGCAGGATGTAAAGAACTTGTAGGGTGGGGCTGGATGGAACACCATAGGGTTGCCTGTCCATTCACATGGACATCCCTCATAAAACTAAGCCAAATTCTCTAGGGTAGGACAGCAACACCCCAGACACTGTAGATCAACCTCTCAGAGCCACACAGGCACAGACACCACCATCTTGCACAGTACACGAACAGAGTTATGTCCTTAACTATAAACACAGATTAGATTGGAGAGCACAGCTGTGCAGCAAAATGCTGACTACTGTAAGCACCTATTACACAGCACTACCTATTACCCATATACCATGTATACGTAGCTGTGTAGTAATTCTGTATATCGGCTTTGCTATTATTACTATTAAAAGCTATAAAGTTTTCATTTTGTATATCCACAATATCAGAAGACATCTTCTCTGTTGAACAGTTTGGGGCATAAATGACCAGTAATCTGTGTCAGCACTTGACTTAATTGCAAGGTGAGAGAAAAAGGCTGAGTAAATAAGTGGTTTTTTCTCATGGAAATCTAAAAAGATTATTTTTGGATTATAGAAGATTCACTCTGTGGTTTTCCTCAAGTGCTGTCGTATGTTTGTGCTTGAGGAAAAGCGAGTTATTGGAAATCTATGCCAGGCTCCAGATAAGCAGTTGACTTTCTATCTGTGATTTAATACCCACTAAATAGGCAAGAATGTTTCTTTGTTATTTCCTGGCAGTGAAAATATACTGTTAGGCATCTCTCCTATTCAGATGTGGCAGCTTTTGCCTATCACTGCTCTTCCCCTGTAGTCTGCAGGCCCAAAGCAGTACAGTTTGGAAAAATACTAAATTTCTTTAGAACTTTCAAGAAGCAGCAAAATCAATGCTTCAAACAATCAAGTGCAATAACTGGGCATGCTGTTTGCTGACCTTCACTTATGAGTGATTCAGTTCCTTTCTTTTCTAATTCTGCTTTTATTTATGTATCTCTTCTGTCTCTGTCAATTTTAGTTGTTCTGTCCTCTGTGCTCCTTCTTTCCTGCCTGTAAGCAAAACACAAGAAACCAAAAGAACGTGAATCATCTGATCTTCATGGCAGGTTTTTAATCTTCTTTCAAGAGAGAATTGGGCCCTATTTTCTGAGTAACTGCAGTATTATGAAGGGAATTACAAAATTATAGAGTCATCCTTAAAGCATCCTTACATATTTTAAGTTATTAAAAGCAACATTTCTTTTTCCAACTGTGTTTCAGCTAACTTTGTGATTAAATTTTGCTGTTCTCAAAGATGAAGGATGAAAAAAAACCAGAGATGCTAGAGCCCTAAACAATTTCTCACTATTTTCAAGGATACACTTGGAACTTCCCTGGCCTGGATATTTATCCTGACTAGGTAAGACATTTCAAATGGAGTCCATACAGCAACAGGGCATAAGAGTAAAGTGAAGAGCTTCAGGGACTAAAAGAGATTCACAGCCCCACATCCTCAAGTGGGCTCCTGTTTCCACAGTTTTAAAAGTTTTAATTCCTTTAATTCAGTACAAAATCGTAATTTTACTTTTTTTCACAGCCTACAAAAAATGGTGATTTAGTACAAAAGTGAATATATGTGTTAATGCAGCAACTGTTCTGCACAGTCCAACAGTTGCCAGTCTGGTGGACACAAATATACTCCAGAAAGCACAGTGCTGTTTGGCAAATTGGCGAACCACTGAAAACTGGCACTCACCATGAAAAATTACCAAAAGGGGAAAAAATGGAGGAATGAGAGATAAGAAGAAAAAGTTGTGGAGGAAGACCATACAAATTGAGAGAATGAAGAAAAATTGGCAACAACTGGGCCACAGCATAGAGCAACAATCTGGGCTACCTGGGTGAAGTGCAATTCAGACCAGTAAAAGAAGATGCAGTGAATGGAAATAACTTTTTATCATGAAAATAATACATCAAGTAATGCTGCCAGTAAGCAAACCAAAGTAGATACAACATAAACATGTATAGAGAGGTCATTAAGGACTCCCTTTTTCTCCTCATGCAAATGAGGCTTTTGGCTTGGAGAGTGAATACAGATTTTATGAGTTTATCTTTTTCCCTCATCTGGCCACAAAATCAGAAATAATCAGTACTCTGTTCCACCCTCTATAAAATTCACTGAGGCATTCCTTTAATTATGTTTACATATGCTTATGCTTGTGGGCCTTCTGTGTGAACCAGGCACCTGGCTGAAAAAAGGGAAGTTGGAGAGAAGGGGTGCTGAAGTTTTTATTTTTAAGTGGATCTCTTTTCTGGTCTGATTCACATTACAGTCCTGCACCTTGTTGACATAGGGGTAGAAATTAATTAAGTCAGCACTGATGCTGGAGACCATATATAATCAGATCATTGCCTCTCTGGAAAAAACAAACCCATTACTTGTGGAGCAGTGTAGCTGCAAATTAAAGGTGTGAGGAAAACACATAACTGAGGGGCATATGAAAGGCAAATGTGAGAGGCACAGGAAATGTATGTGTGGGAAAAGCATTGGAAAACAATCAAGGGATAGGAAGAAGAGATATAATATATGATAGCAACTCTTTGACCAACTCGCTGACCATCTTTATAGAACCTAATTAAAGCTTTCAAATTTTGTTGGATTTGTCTTATTTTCAGATTTTCTGCAATTACTGCTATAAGTTGCCAGTTTACCTCAGCAGAGCACAAGCATGGGCTAACACTTCCTGCTAAAAATGAAACAGTTGTTTCCCATCAAAGCACAAAAAGCGAAGCAGCAGAGGAGAATCAAGCAGCAGTTATTTACCAGCCGTTTGTTATCTATTTCAGTGCTCACAACCGTGTTCTCTTACCCCGATAAACAGGGTGGCCTGCTGTTAACAAATACTGCCCGAAGCAAAACACTAAACAATCTAAAAGAACCTTTTATACCTATTTTACATATTTATTTCCAAGCAGTTCCCAACAGCTCCAGTTAATGCATTAAGGTGCCCAGTCCTTACTGGCTGCGCAAATCAGTTCTTCATGCTGACGCCAGCAGTATTGCCATGGTTACATGATTAGAGTGGCTTAACCTGGCAGGTGGCTTAGCAAAATGCTGAGTGCCAAAACAATCCTAGCACGCAATCTATACTTTTCCATCAAACAAATTAGTATATCACATGCTCTGTTCTCCAGATCATGGTAGGGTGGGTTGTTTTTGTTTACCGTTTTCTTTTTTCCTGGATAAAAACGCTGTTCTCAAAATTCTACCACTTATCAGCTATAAAATTGCAAAAAAACTATTTTTGAAAACACCCCCAGTTTCCTCTACTCACAGTTCTGTAGATCTAACAGTCTCAGTAAAGTCAACAACCAAGGAATGAATAAAAAAGATTGCATAAACCACAAAAAAATCAGTGTGAAGTTTATATTTATAACTACATTTGAGGTTGGACTTTAAATCTGGAAAGATCCCATATCAGCTGGAGGGTGGCCAACTATTACTTGTTTGAGGCGATTCTTTGGGAGATGTGAAGGTCTGTATTATTTTTCTTTTCAACTGATGATTTCAAAGCTGAAATCCAGCTTTGCAGACAGATTCAGCTGTAAACAGTTGTGGTTGATAATACCAGAAGTGCCCCATCATGGTATGAGAATATTTGCCTACCAAGTACCTAGGCCAAGTAATTCACATACAAATAGCAAAATTACTTTAAACATTCTTGAGAGGAGAAAATATCAGACAAATCTAGAAAGTGAAAACTTAATGGACAGATCAAACTTTCACAAACATTTTCTTAGATGGAAGCTACTAGACTTTGCAAATTGTAAACTAATACAAAGCTTTAATGCCTCTGTTGCTAATATTTTAGCTTTAATTACAAAGATATTATAATTGTTATATGTGCTACATTCAAAAACTTCCTTTTGTTTCCTTCTGTTGAGTGGGGTACAATGCTAAAAGAGCAGAGAGGGAGTTTTCATTCTTAACACTTTCACACTGCTTGCCAAGATCTATTTTCTGATCTGAATATATGACAGTGTAGAAGCTTATATAATACCTAAGATATAAAAACACCTTGAAGTGTGTAGAAATTTATAGCTCTTTTGTAGATTCAGTCATACTATTGCCCAGTATATTTTCTGTCTCACCTCCAAAAAAATGGACATGTTGTTTTTCACAGCTTGTTTGCCATCTCCCCTTTCTCATGCTGATTTCACTGCTGTGTTGATGAAGCTCCAGTCCTCTGGTCTTTATACTGTAGCATTCAAGTTTAGAGATTCTGAAGCCTTCCTTAGAAGTGACTCAAGTAATTTTTTGCATTTGGAGGAGAAAGCTGAAAAGCCTTCAATATTTAAATAGAAACATAAGTTTCAAGTGTAGCATAAAGGCTTCAGATCTCTTAACTTTATTCATCAATTAACATATCTGCAACAGCTGGGGTTTGATCCATATTTTCAGAGAACAGTAATGTTGCTGATACAGCATTTCCAGTTCAGTTGCAGGAATACTGAAGTGGTTTTCAGAAGATAATTTGAAAAGTACTCAGTTGACAGGATGTTTCTTCAGGGAACCATTGATCGCATTCTCAAATTGCA
This sequence comes from Dasyornis broadbenti, assembly GCA_013397935.1. Classification (NCBI taxonomy): domain Eukaryota; kingdom Metazoa; phylum Chordata; class Aves; order Passeriformes; family Dasyornithidae; genus Dasyornis; species Dasyornis broadbenti. Next base: position 947,548 of record VZRN01004924.1, on the reverse strand, counting down.
ACAGAGCCAGAGATTGTCTTCATTTTAATTTCAATATCAGGAATGCCTTAAGTGACGATCACAGCTAACCCATTTTAATGACAACCCTGAACATTTAGAAACTCTTATCTATTCAATATACTTCTGTGCAGAGAAACAAGAACAGATGGATACTTCCTTAACACCTGCTGCTGTGGGAGTCTTCTCAAACACTTGCAAGTAAGAAATTATTACTGCTATAAAGTGTCTCTCAGTTTTATTTGTTGAGAAGATTTTAGAGAACACGCATACAATTTATTTTCGGTTTCTCAACTTAGGTTGTGCTTTTGGAAAGCTACTGAAGAATCCCTTACTGAAGGAAAGCTTATTTCTATGCCTCATTTTAAAAAGGGTTCAGGATATCAGACTGGAGATTTCCTGCAACCTGTTGTGTAAGGGGGCTGAAGAATGCACATGGTATGCTACTCCGGAAGTGAAGGAACAGCTCCAGGGACAATAAAATCCAGTCGTGCAAAGCAGGAGGAGTTCCATTGGAGAAGAGAGGACTTTCTAGAGAAATCCATGGAAAATTGAAACCTAATGCCTTTCTGACTAGGAAGTGAAAGATGAAGTGCAGAAGTTTTAGCTCATAATTGCCCTAGGAGCTCTCCATGGGTGATTTAAATGTTTCTCTGCTTCCACATGTCCCCAAAAGTAGAGACAAATTATTTCCTAGGTTTGGAACACTGTTCTCTTCTTATGCAGATTATAGTTATGTAGTAATATAATTATATGCATTGGTTTTGTTTGTTTTGTAGACTTTCATATACAGTAGATCCAAAGAAATAAAATGTAAATTCAAAGGATTTGAAAGTGAAATGTTATTAGGGATTCTAATCCACCTAGATTATTTAATGTGTTTCATTTTCATCATGCTTTGTGGTCAGAAACTGCCCTTAAAAAATCTAGTTCATTGCAATAGGAGATACTACCCAAGTTGAAATATCAAAAGAAGACAATCCATCTTTTGAACAGATGTTGCAATAATGAATGCAGGTGATTACAAATTCATAAAATGGAGACGATGGCTGTATCTAACACAGAAGGAAAGTGTTTCTTCCAGTCTAGGAAGCCATTGGGGATTAACCTTGTAGCACATCACTTTGATTCCATTTTTATAGGTCCACAGGCTTAAAACTTGAAATAACTATGCAGTCAGTTTACTCTGAGCTTTTGCATAATAGAGGTCACAATACTTCACCCAGTAAGTTTTGACCTATAATTTCTGACTGGGCTGGAGGACATCTCTTAGGAAGACACACATAATTTAAAGTCTTAACATAGTGATTAATTCCTTAATGCCCAAGGTAAGTTGTTTTGATTGTAAATTGCCATCATGCTGAAATTATGTACATTACTTTAGCTTGAATTGATATATTTGTCTTCCAACTACAGAACTTTTATATGTTGTCTTACTGTTTTCTGATCTGTCTTTTCCCACTGTACAAACAAATCAAATAACCACTGTCTTTCCTCTTGCCTAAACTTATTAAATTAAACTCATGACCTTCTTCTGGCTTTAAGGTACGGATTTCCAAATGTTACCAAATTGAAAAAGAGTTTGAAGAAAGCTACAAGTATTTGCTGTATATTTTTAAAGACTAGACAAAAGAAAATAGTGTTATTCCTTACTCATCTCTGAAATAATGCCATATATGTGGATAGAAATGCACCTTTGTTAATTTATCTAAGGATCACAGCAATTAATTCAGACACTTTAGATATTAGGTTATCCTGCCAATTTACATGCATCTAAGATAAATCTTGCAATTCATTTTGGCTCTTCTGTCTCCTGAACACAAAGATAAATTTGCTATATGTCTAGGACTTGAATTCCAAGAGCTGAACTCTATACGATGTGTAACATACAAGTTTAGATAAACCATTTATCTACTCTGAGTGATTAAATCCTGAAGTACATGACTTATTAGGAGAAGCTTAAAAGAACTGAAACTTTGTTTAGCCTGGAGAAGGCTGGGGAAGTCATTGTCTACAAAGGCCCACTGCAGGGTGTAGGAAAGAGGAAGCTGAGCTCTCCTTGAAGGTGCTGAGTGAAAGCATGAGGTGGAGTGAGCACAAACTGTTACAAAGGAAATTCTGGTCAAATATTAAGAGGGGGAAAAAAATGCTCCCACTGGGGGTAAGCAGCCACAGGCATCTGCACTGGTAGGAATCACCACCCTTAGAAATACTCAAAGCTCAGCTGGGTGATCTGAGCAACCTGCCGGACCTACTTTTCTCGTTTCCAGAGAAAGATTCCTTCGAGTTTACATGACTCTCACTCTATGACTAATTAATTAGCTCTGCTGGCCTAATTCAATGGTGTAACTGAAGCTATGCTGTAATTTGGGCTTAAAATGCAGACCTTTCTCTGCAGACTTTACAGGATACTTGACAGGATCAGGGATTTTTATCAGGGTGCTGATTCATACAAAAAAAAAAGGGTGCTCAGCAGACAAGAGCTGAATGTCCACCTCATCCAAGCATCCATTGTGCTTGTCTTGGCAATCCCTGTTTTTACTTCATGAACTAAACTACTTCACTTAACACCATAACCTGACATGATAAACTCGTGCAAATTCCAGTTCTACACAATAGACAAGTTTTAGTTCCTCAAACTAGACCATGCCTTAATTTCCAGCAATGTAGTAGTAACTCCTGCGTAAAACACTGACTTTTCCCCAAGGCAGGTAGAGAGCAGATGATTGAGAAGAAGCAGAACCATGGGCAAAACCAATTTCTGATCAGCAGCCTTCTTTTTTGCTTTCATTGCAACTAAAAATTGGTCCAAAGACTTATGTTCTTGATGAAGCTACATGCTGTGCCAAAGCTAAATATTATTGAGCTTGCTTATCAGACATGATAAGCAATGCAAGGTATATAATATAGTTAACAACTTAATTTGTACCTGTTGTGTTCAAAAGAATCATCCTATTATCTTTACTTAACATTCTTTTACACCCAGTTAAACTAATCCAGTGAAATACACATACATAAGAATTAGGCCTTCGATATGATCAGTAAATTAAATTAACTTGACTCCAGGAAGAAAAAGATAAGAAAATGCTTGTCCTTATGAGAAAGGTCACAAAGAAAGAATGAGAAGAATGCACATTTGAAAATTCCAGAATTTAAAGAAATCATGGTCAGAGGGATAAGATAGATAAAACCTGGGATAAACCTGGGATAAAACCTGTCAGACAGACAGGATTTTGTCCATCTGACAGAAATAATTTTCCTTGACACTTTACTATATTCCAGATTAAGGACATTTTTGCAGTGACCCGGGTTGTCACCCAGGTGGTGGCAGCAGCCCGGCCTGCTCTCAGCAAGGGTACTGTCCCACAAACCTTTAAGTTTTGGGTCAATGATAAGATTCAGTGGGCAGACCCTGCCTTGGACAGTGACGCTGAGGGCGGCGCTGAAGGGCCAGTCATTCCCCCGGATGGCCAATCAACTTAAGTTCCTCCCCTGACTCCAGAAGTTCCTCCCCTTCTTCTGGAGGTTTCTGTGTTCTTCGTTCCCCTATTGGTTTGTTTGTATTAGCCCCTCCTTATGTTCCTTATTATTGGTCCCTTGTATCCCCATGACCCTTTCCCATTGGTGTTTTCCCTTTTCTCCTCCCCTTTTTCCCCTTGTATAAAATCCTATGTCACCCGTGTTCTGTGCTCCTTTTTCATGTTCCCTTCCTTGCTACGAGACTTGAGTACCCCGGGGTGGGGAATAAAAGTTTGGGAGTTGCTACAAAGGAGTCCTTCCCTTCTTCTCTGTCTTTGCTGCTCTCGCTACACTTACCACCGACTACTGCCAGCTCCCCAGGGAGCCACAGAAGCAAGTTACACCGGCGCTTGTTTCAGCCTGCCAGGCTGCTCATCGCTTTCATGGCGACCCGGCACTGAAATTGTTGCCTGCTTGGCCAAACCGGGCGGCCAAGTGGTCAGCGCGACAGGACATTTTCTGGTTATATGTTCTGAGTTGATATACCTAATGGGGAAAGATGGCTGGGGGTAAAATTAGAGGAAACAGAGAAGTTATATTCACATCCTAACAGAAGTTATAAAGGTACAGAAATTATAGGGTAAAATGCAGCTGCTACTTCCTGGATGAAATGCAGTTGCCATGCTTAGATTTCCTACACACCCAATCTGCAATAAACACCTTTTAAGGGGGATGGAACAGAGGGTGGAGCAGAGTGGAAACCCTGTGGCCAAGGCTCTGTTGGAACCCTTGCAGCTGATAAACCCCACAGCAGCTGTCAGTCAGGGGAGATAGGAGAAGGTGTCTTGCTGCCAAGCCAGTAACTGTGGCCAAATCACTCTCCTCAGATGAACTTGGTTCATTACAGCCTAATTGTTACATCAACTCACACTTCCATCCCAAAGTTACTCGCCCCCAAAGTACGACCACACCTCGCTGGGGAAGTGCTCTGTATTTTATTGATTGTACCTTTAAGAGCAGAGTGAGAGAATTTTACCTCAATCTGTAACAAAGGTAGGTATGAATAGAGTCATTCAAGCTCCACCTAAATATAAAGAAGTACTATAAAAGTAAGTTGAGAATAGGGAAGTTAAGGAAGACTCCACAGTAACTGGGATCAGTCGATGGGCTTGAGCCTGTCTTCTCCCCTGTAGGTTGCCTGTTGTGTAGGAACCATACTCAGTGTGTACTGGATACTTTTATTGGGGATTAGAGTTTGTCTGTGCATTGCTTTGAATGCATTTTTTCAGTCAGATACCACCACATGCAATCCTCAGACCTTAACCTGTCACAATTTTATATTAACAAAGAGCATTATTCTGTAAACTGTTGGTGTGAGCTCTTCATGGGTGCTGGCAATTGCCAGCAGAGGGGAAATACTGGAATAAAGTGGAAGACCCACTGAGGGCTCTCCCTTATGCTGTCCATATGTGTCCCTGAACAAGTCAGTCAAAGCACCATCTGATCCAGGAGGACTGCTCAGTGAAGGGTCCCCACAACAGAACATTGACAAACTGGTCGGACACGAGGGTCTTGGCTTTCCTGGGGCACTGACAGACAAATCAAACAGTAAGAGTCAAGAAAATCTCCCCTTTTCTTTTGACTCCTAAAATGCTACACTTTTATTGCAGAAACCAAACATAGTCTACTGCAGCAAAAAGTGAGAAATAAACTTGTTAATGGATTAAACAACAGTTATATAGGCCAGTGTGTTGTAAATATATACATCTTCTTTTCTGTTTTCCTCTCCAGTTTGAGGGTCACACCAAAGTTATGTCTCTGTATTGACAGGAGAAGTCAATACTTAAAACAATGGGGAAAACAGAACATAAAGCTGTAAATGTTTGTGCGGTGTGGGTTGCTCATGTAAGGCTGTGGATATGGGAGAAGTGTCTTGTACAGGGATGTCACCCTGGGAAGGGGGAAAAATATGTCTTCTGCTAATTACTCCAAGATCAAATGTAATTGAGGAGATGCATGTATAAAACTTATCGCAAAACTTTTTACTCCTCTTTCCAAAAGCAACTGTTTCACTTTAGCTCTCAAAAGGTCTAGTCTATAGCATCATCTGCTCACACAGCCAGGAGTTTTAAGTGGTGCGAATATGTCCTGGGAAGGGCAGCTAAGTCGAAGTGGGGGAACTTGACTGGAAAGAAGACAAACTTAAACTCTATCTTTTCAAGTGTCTTTGTAGACTGTGTGAGGTGTTTCAGAATGCAAGCTTGTTTAACTGTGTATAATGGTTTGGTTTTCAGTCTTGGCAGGTGATAAAGTGATCACACCCAAACAACATCACCAGGAATCTTCTTTTGCTACAACAGCTCACCCACACCTTGTAACAATCTTGTTCAGTGACTCAACTCGCTCTGTTGCTACGCAATTTCTCTCTTTATCCTGAGAGCAGGAAACAGCAGTAGTTTCATCTTTGGCTATTCATTTCAGAGCCCTTTGCAATTCTATTCCTACTCATCTGGTTCATCTCCATTTCCTTAATTGAAAACTGAGATTTTTGTCCATACAATGCATAATAGTGTGTGTGCTTGCCTTTTAACTGTATTTATCTGATAAAAAATGTATTTGCAAGTAGTTATATCAAAGATTCTGCAGCCATAACAAGACTTGTAACTTCAGTACAACTGAAGGTGTGAAATATGTGTATGTGTGTATGCATATACTCGTCCCTGTCTTCTCACACAATAACTTAATGTAAAACTTTGAGTGTTATTTATGTATCTACTTAAAGCTCTAGAGTAATTACTGTAGAGTAAATTAAAAAAAAAAAAAAGCTATGCAAAAATTATAAATCTTGCTTTATGCTTGGGGTCTATACTAAACATAATTTGCCACAAAGCTGCATCTTGTGTTTGCAGAGTGTTTATCAGCTTTCACTATTTATAACAGATGGAACTAGAGCATTCTGAATGTTTCTATTAAACAGTAAATGGCACTGCAACATAAACACAATATTGCAGAAGTTTGGTCTTGCAAATTAAATTCTGCAACCTGGCAAATAGCTCACAAAGTCATCTTACCCTCTCTTTTGTAGAGTATAACAACAGCAGATACCCCTTGCCAAGTGCTCAGTCAAGGCAAAATTATGGCTGCACACTCTGAAACAGGAAAGGGAGGATAACACTGATATTCCACATGGGCCATTGCATGGATTTAATGAGGCACTGTCTCTTATGAAAATAAATGTATGGACAAGCAACTAAGACAATCTCTCCTTGCAGCTAAAGAAATTTTAGTCTGATTCTGATCCTTTGGCACTTATGTCCCACCACATTACTGGTTAAAATACTTTTCCAAACTGACTTTTTAAAAATCAATAGACAATGTAGCAGTGTAACCACAACCATCCCACACTGAACAAATGGCCACTGCTGATCCTGAAGAAATATCCAACACATGCTTCCAAACCTCTGACTTTGATCATCTTCAAAGACTGTGAATAATTGTATACTCATGGGCATTTATGTAAGTCCTTTCAGCTGGTAAGCATCTCCTTTTCCAATTTTCAGCATCTTTTCTTTTCTCACAGGCTGAAGTGTCTTTCCTCCTGAGTTTCCATAATACCCTTCCATGTTATAGATCCACCCAAGACTAGAGGTAGACAGTCATTCATTGCCTATAATTTGTCTTCATTTATTTAAAAACAAACAAACTTCAGGTGTGCAAATAAAACCATAGCAGCATAAGGAGCATCAGCTATACCAGTGATTCAACATGTTCAAATTCCCTCACCCCCATTACTTTTTAACCCTCTTGAAAACTAGACCCACAGAGAAGGCACCATCATTTGTAGTTTTGCTCACATAAAAAGTTATATCAGAGTTTCTATCTTCAAACACTTGCAGAAGCATTAACCTGAGATCCTATTCCCTGTAGAGTCTGCAGGCCGTGGAGAGCCCGTGCAGAAGCAGATTTACTCTGAAGGACTGCAGTCCATGCAAGGGCACATGCTGGAGCAGAGGAAAAGTAAGTGGAGGAAGGAGGAAGAAGAGGAGCTCCTAGAGACACTGCAACCCCCATTCTTTCTGCATCAGCCTTGGGGCAAGAGTGAGTTGGAAATGGAAGAATGATGTGGAGCCTGGGAAAAAGGGAGATGAGGGTGATGAGAAAGTGCTTTAGTTTTTGTTCATTTTTTGTATCATTCTACTCTATTTTAATTGTTAATATTAACTAATTTTCCCCCAATCAAGTTTGTGTTGCCCACGACAGTCATTGGTGAGCAATCTCCTTGCCCTCATCTTAACGCATGAGTTCTTCTTTTCTTCTTATTTTTCCATCCTGTCCCACTGAGGAGGAGCAGGGAGAGAGCAGCTCAGTAGCAGATTGTTAGCCATGGTTAACCCACCAAAGCGGAGTATCATCTTGGTAGCATCCCTAATTTGATCTCTACCAAATGAGAGTATTCAAAAAGTCACAATTCTAAAAAAATATGTGCATGTAGCTTCATATTCTCAAGCTAAGCACAGGAAAGATTTCAGTGGCCACTTTGTGGGTAAAACTGGACATTCCAGTAAAAGACACATATATATGCCTTATAATTTTTTAATTTCTCAAAAGTTATTCTCAGTTGTTTTTCTCATTTCTAATTTTTAATTACAGAGAAGGAGTGGAAATTAATTCCAATTACCCTGAATAACTTCTGAAAAATAATTCCTGTTCTTCCTACATGTTCAGTCTGTAGGATGTTTGCACAAAGTAGCATTTGTCAAGATGTGATTACGTAACCGTAATGACATTAATGTCTTATCCAGGACTCCCTGAAACATTGCTGGGGCATCACACTTGCCAAGCAGAGCAGAATCTTCTGTATCTTCCTGTTGCCTTCAGCAGCTCAGACACTCTGCCATTATCTCCTCCAATCAAGCATGATTACATACATGGATTCAGCTGACATTCTGACAATTCACGACATCAGATAGTGACAGATAGAAACAATGCTCTTAAATTTGGGAGTCGGTATGCAAGAGGTAGTATGGTTGAACTTTGGAACTAATATAAGCTGTATTGCTATAATACAAGGAATACTGCAAATAGTATTAAACATTTCATCAACATCTATATTAAATACTTTTAAAACATCCAAAATACATTTACAGTATCTGGAAGTGATTTTAGTGGATCTGTTGCACATGCAGTGTTCAGTCAAGTGGATTGCCCCTGTAGAGGTTATGAACACATCTGATCCATAAAACTCAGCTTCCTCACTGACCTGTATTTTGCCTTGTGACACCTAAGTATTTGAGCTACCAGATCTAAAATGTGCTTCATAGATTTTTGGTTTTATCCTGAGTGAAGAATCAACTCAATCAAACTTCTATCCAATTTCAGGATGGTGTTAAACAAACTTGGCAACTGAAAATCTGCTAAGATGTTTTTATCAAAACAGTTGGGAATTATAAATCTGAAATTGCCTGTGACTCTTTATATATTTTTTTTTTAAACAGTTCCTCTATATTTATGACAGTGGCTCATCTATTGCTATAAACAAAAGCAAAAAAGGTTAACATAATGCTAAAAATTAAGTTAAAGTTTGAAGCTGAATTTTTTCAAAAAGATTCTGATTTTTGGGTTAGGGTACTGCCATGTCTTTTTATTTCATGGTTCATAATTAATTTTTGCCTGTGAGAGTCTTTTCTTTCTGAAACTTGGTAAGACATAATATTTTATTAATCAGCATTGTACACACTCAAGTCTCGATCTTTTCCATTGCCCCAAGTGCCATGAAAACATAAGGAAGGCAAATATCTCAACTAAAAAGCCTAAATTTAATGTTTTGTCACAATTCAGCTTTTATGCAGGAAGCTGAATGGTTTGTAATTTTTAAGTCTTTAGCTGACATAGAACCACAGATTTTAGAAAGCTGATGTAGTTAGAAAGTCCAGCTATTTCATTTAAGCCAAACAAGGAAGCAGTACAATTTCTGATTGTTTTATTAATGGCAGAGAGCAATGGAACCTTAGAATGGGATAGTTCAGTTGGAAGGGGCCTAAGACAACCATCTAGTTCAGCTGACTGAGCAGCTCAAGGACTGACCAAAAGTTAAAGCATGCCATTAAGGGCGTTGTCCAAATGCTCTTAAACACTAACAGGCTTGGGGCATTGACCACTTCTTTAGGAAGCTTATTCCAGTGTTTGACCACCCTCTCATGAGGAAATGCTTCCTAGTGTCCAGTTAGAACCTTCTGTGACGTAGGGTTGAACCATTCCTTTCTCTCCTATCGTTGGGTCTGAGGGAGAAGTAATCAGAACCTCTCTCTCCACTTCCCCTCTTCAGGAAGCTGCTCCAGAGAGCAATGAGGTCACCCCTCAGCCTCCTTTACTCCAAACTAGGCAAACTTAAATTCCTCAGCTGCACATAGGACATAGGACTTACAGCATACACAGCAGGACTCGTGTTCAAAGTTCAGATTAAGTGTTAATAGATGACCACAGTTGAAATTACTATGTCTGCATGTGTGTACACCAGAAAGAAAACACAGGAAACAGCAAGAGAATTAAGTCAGAGAGCAACCCAAGTGAGACAACTCAGAGTAAAATGTTATCAGATGAAAGATGTGTCTTCTGTTTCTTATTTTCCACCATATTCAGGAAAATAGGATTTCATGTACATTTTTCAAAAATAAACAAGATTACAACAAAGACATTTCTGATTGCAAAATCAATTTCAGGGGAAAATAAAACAATCTGAAAGGTCTCAAACTGCTTAACTTCTCAAGCTATAGCTCTATGGAATTGTGTCTTGCTATTTTTCTTATTATAGACCTGTAAGAGAAAAGAAGGGTGTTATTTCCAAAATGTTATCATTTGTGAGTTACAAACTGAAGGAAAACCAAAAATATATTTGTGAGACAATGAACGATTATTGCACATACATTTAAAGGCAAAACATACAGTTTATAATTTAAAAGTAAATCATTCTATATTTAAATGTTATATTTTTCTTAGGAATTGATTTACCCAAGCAAAACAGCAATGCTGATTTGTCATAAGAAAGCCATTTTGCCATACAGAAATGGAATATTTTTCAGTTAGAGTTATTTTGATCATTCTGTGATATAGCTATTTCTTCTTACATTATTATTTTTTAAGTGTTAAAAATAATCCTGTCAGTGGTAAAGGAATAGGACAACTTTTCAAAGTTTACATTTCTGTTCTTACAAAGAGAACACTTAAAAAAAAAAAAAAAAAAACCACAAACTGCCCAATGTCCTAATGCTAAAACAGAAAGTGTTTGGGGCATTCTGCTAGAACATGGGGGGAAACTTTGGTCCTTGAAGGTTAATAGTATTTTTAAACAAACACAGTTTAAAGTAGAGTATTCCTGTTTGAGAAGCCTTGTCTGGAAATTGGCAATCTCTTCCTTCTTGTGTGATTCCCTTATCCACAAATCTTTATTTAGGCTTTGCTTCTCTGCTTTTCCTCATGATCCTTGTATGCTGAGCTATAAAATGGTGCATCAGTCGTGACATGATTGTGTCTGAAAATCAGGGTGTATTGAGGGGATTTGGGTTGAGTCAAAGAAATGCCTGCCAATGTGGGAATTGCAATGGAGCATGAAGTGACAGGCAGGAATGCACCACCACCAAATTAGTGTATAAGGGATTAGACTAAGTTGGAATGGATGGCTGTGGGCAACATAGTTGAATTTTAGCCTCATTTTAAAAGGGTTCAGCTAGACTGGATTCTTTCTGATCATGTCAGCATCCTTCAAATGTACCTGTTGATGTAGATAGCCACTGTCTTCTTCCCATAGACATAATCTTTTTACTATTTGTTGTACAATAACATCAGCCAAAAAGCAGGAGTGCCCCCATAAGGCCAGGTGTTGAGCTGTGTGGCTTAGAGGTGTTTCCAAGGCAGATTAACACTCCTGTTTTGACCCAGTTTTGACAAAGATTTTTTCTATGGAATGTAGCAATACAGCAGCCACAGTGAACAAACAGTTGCAATACAGGAAAATAACATTGAGACATCATCACTCAAATATCACCAAGACAAATATTCCCTGCTTTGGCATCTGGCGACCACAGAGCTCTAGATTCCTGTAGCATTTCTTCAGGGCTTCCGCCAGTGGGAGGAAACAGCTCCTGCCTTTCCCCAAGTTAAAAGTTACCACTGCAATTCCCAGGGCAACAGCTCCCAAGTATGCAGAGAGTGAGAACATCCCTTCCTCTTTACATCTGCCCTTTCAGCTTTGCCCATCAGAGGTTTCCTTTTGCATCCATGGGGATAGGCAGGAATGACATTTAGGTGTTCTGAGGTCTATTGGGAGCCCCTCACCTCCTCCAGCACAGACATCTTGCACGTCTCACATCACTCTGCTGTAAGTAAAGGCTGGGACTCTACTTTTCAAACACCACAAAGATGTGAAAGAAAGAGCCTGAGTGTGGACCTACGTTTCTCCATCAGTGGAACAGATCACAGCACTGCTTAGGAATTACGACACTCAGGCTCGAATTACTGTGCACTTCTAAAGAATCTTCTAATCAAAATTAACTGTACCCAACAAGCAAAAATTTGGTTTCTTTCTTATTGTACAGTAAATCACTACAAGTTTTTATTCAGCGTCTAAAACTGAAATAGTTTGGTTTCAAATGCAGGATAGTAATGAAAATAAAACCCAGAGATATTCTTTGAGAAGACTGACAAATTTCAAAGAATGCAAAGTAAAAGCATTCCAAATATGCAATTACATAAACTATTTCGTTGTGCAGTAAAACTCAGTAAAACATTAAATTTTTAACGCTCCTTTACCATAGAATATGCAAATCAACTTTTTCAAGTCTACATCTTCCAACAATAGATGGCACTACAAATTGCTATATTCACCACAACATTAAATAATGTTATAGCATTTTAACATTTGCAGAACCAATCGTAACTGCCCAAGTAAAATATGATGATCAGCTTAGCTCTAAAACACACAGATTTTTTTTCTCACAGCAAAATGGAAAGTTATGATAGAATGAGCAACATCTCAAAAATATTTTACTACTTACACTGATTTATCTGAGCTGGGAACTAGGAAAATATTCCACTATCAATTACAATGGTGTAAATCATAGTGTTCAGTGTCAAAGAATAAGAAGATGTTTCTGTTTATTAGCACCCATAAAGCCTTTTGTGTACTTATAGGAGCAAGAAACTGAGTCTTAAGTTTCATTTAAAAATCTGCAAAGTAATTCTAGGCACAGGTCTTCCTTAGAACAGTGCAAAAGTCACTTTTAAATGGACACAAAGCTTGTTGATGTTTATTTGTGCAACAGGAACATGCCTGCTACTTCAGGAGAGGAACCATATGGGTTTTCCTTCACAGAATTGAGGCTCAGGAGCTGCTCATCCTGAGGAGTCCTGCAGACATTGCGGCATCTGAGAGTGCTGCTGTAGCAGAGGACGGATCTGGACCGTGGCATGTACACCCTAACAAAGCCCCAGGTTAGACAACCAGGCTGTTATTTAGCAACCACAGAAGAGTATTAATCTTCGTATAAGATGATGTATACAACTACATTCTCTGTGCTCTTCAGCAAGGTGAAGGTAGGATTGAAATCAGCTGATTAGCAGCTGGTGAGAGAAGAATAGGCACAGATTTATAGGTCTGAAGTAGTGAACAGAGCAAAGAGGACAATTTACTTATGGCACATACGGAATCATGTATTAACAAATCACGAATCAGTCCCCTTGTGTCTGTGATTTCCACGACAGAACAATTCCTTATTGGTATGTGGGTTGTTGAAGTGTCTTCAGCAGACCAAAAGAAAAGGAGGAGAGGGACAGGAATGTGGGCTTCACATCAAAGCGGGTATTTATGCTGATATGAACATGCAGGTGCAAGAGAGGTGTAAGAGGTGTAAGAATACAGGGATGACTGACCTCTGTCTAAACTGGAACAGCCCACTCCATAGTCTACTTGTCGTCAAATATATTCCTTACTAGACCAGCTTTGACTCAGATCATCACCATCATTACAGAGCACTATAAAACCATTTCTCAAAGATTTTAAGCAATAAGAAACATGACTTCAGAAATAGGAAAAGGTGTGAGGCAGCTGTGTTTTCTTTGGCATTTGTGGTAGCTACAGTTTCAAGTTATTTTGCCATTATTCCCTCATTCACCCATTACCAAAACACACGTGTGCATCACTGGTTAATAACTGTTGAATCTCAGTGACAGTCCCTGGGAGGGAAATGCTATCAGGTAGGTCAGGGAGCTCTCTATACACCTCTGAAATATCATCCTCCTTCTCCATACAGTAAGGATAGTCCATTCCATGTACTGTGGCAGATCTCCAAGCATCACGCCGGGCTGAACTTTAGATGAAGTTGGCATATTTGAAACAGCCAGACTAAGTCAGTCTCATTGTTTGGATCAACCATCTATAAACAGACCTTAGAAATAACCATTCAATTTCTCGTTTAATATCTTCATTTTTAATTGGCTTGTTGCATTCTTTATATGCATTGAAATTCTAGTACACTAGCTCCTGTGGGAAAATAGTACTCAACAATTTGAATTTGTTAGCTGCTCTGAACATAGGGGACCTGATTCTCATTTATGTTACAGTCGCTTTATATTGCTCAGGCAGTAAATTGCATTTACACCCAGTAAATGAGCAACCGGAGTAGTGTAAAGTAACTTTAGCATGAATGAGAATTAGGCCCAAAGCCTTCCAAAGTTTTTATAGCAACTCTGTTATTCATCTCAATTGGTGAGATAGGGATTGATTGACAAACAAATAGCAACATGGTATTGCCTAGTTTGGAAGGAGAATTGAGCCAGGGATTAGAAAACCCCAGTTCAGTGAAGGAAATCAGACTGGCTATTAAAAGCCTGAAGTCCAACAAAGCACTAAGGCCAGATGGTTTCAGCATACATTTTTACAATCAGCTAAGTATAAAAGATGAGATAGCTCCCCTGCTGGTTAAAGTATTTCAAAATTATTTACAGATGGGAATTAATGCTAATGAATCGTGTAGCTAACTCCCTACATAACATGCTGAAAATTTACCACCCTCAAGTTTAGTCCCAGCCAATGCACCAGAAAGTTTCATCATTTGAAAATGAAAATAGATTTTCCTTGTTTTACCAGGTACAATTAACCATTTCAATTTCCCATCTAAGAGGCTTAAACAGAGGTAGGATAATGAGGGACAGAGCTAATACCAGAAATGTCCTCAACATGAAAGTTATTTTAATTGTAAATTCCCATGGCTGGAAGATTTACTCATAAAATATAACATACAGTGTTACATGAGTGTGCTATGGAGAGGACTGATATTAAAGATATGTGCAAGAGTGGTCCAGGGGATTATGGAGCTCTCTCTCTGAGTGAGTGACTCAGAGTTGTGTTAGGTCAAAATGCAGATTTCACCATTTCACATTCCCATGGGACAGCTACTCACTCAATAAAAGTGCTAATGGGCCACCTAATTGCACGAGTCAGTGAAACACTGAGAATATTCTGCTCTTTTTACCTGAACATATGTGCTGATTGTTTGCACAGACACAATTTATTAGATCTAACCCAACTGAGAATTTATAATAAACAATAAAGAAAAGAGAAAATTCCCCCACTGTGGACATTTAGTCAGCTTAAATTAATGCAGATTTTCTCCTGTGTACAAATTTAAAATCAAGCTTTTGACTCACAAAGTGGCACACGTGAAGTAGACTAGAATCTGAATGAGCAGTTTTAGATTTCTCTCCTCTCCACAGATAAAAATCTCCCTAATCATTGCACTCCCTTAACATATTCATTTCACTGAGGTACAACTAGCTTACCGTTTGATCTCTCTCATTAAAAAGCAAATAATTTAAAAATACTCCTTGATCAAGGTCCTTTCAATTGCTCATTTTACAAACAGGGATAATCCTAAATGAATGAGACCAAGAAAAAAATTTCTGCTATTAGTCATATATAATTACAGCCAGACAAATGATACCTTCTCATTTTAAGATTGCATTCAGGATCTGGGCTAGCATGGCAGGTTAATGCAGCACTCAACTTTCAGCTTTTCCTTTGTTTCACTTTAACTTTAATTATATTTATTTGTTTTGTAATAGCAACTGACCTAACCACTTCTGCATATGAAGAAACTACTATCAGCTATATTATTAAAATAGTCTGGGTTTAGAGGAAGATGAAGACAGGTGAAGCTTCTGCAGAGATTATTAAATTATCAACCTTTAGTGCTGCTGAGAGAAAACAAATTAAAACGCTCAACTTCCAGAGAAACAGGTTTTAGAAATACATCTTCAGAAAAGGTAAGAGGTTTCCTTGTGGTCATTCTTTGAAAGACCCTCCCCTGACTTTCCCTTCATTCAGTTATTTTCCTTTTCAAATTCTTTTTCAGCCTACTCAAACAGCCAATGCTGAAATAAATTTGATACTTTCTAATACTGAACAGCTGTGGATTTAATTTTTTTTAGCCCCAGCAATGCCTAAAGTGCAAAAACCACCCCTCACCAAAAACCACCACCACCAAAACCCAAAACAAAAGCAAAGGGCCATTGCTGAAAGAAACTGGAGTTATTTTTGGAGGGAACCCCCATCATGAGGACTTGCGGCAGCTCTGCTCTCTAACAGGTTCCCAGCATTTCCATGACTTCTGCATGGGCTGCTCAGGGACCGACGGCAGTGCTGTGGGAGGTGCCCGTGGATACCGAGCAACGCTGTCAGACCCGCTATGAGTCGAAACTGGCAAAGCTCAGCTAATAGCTGATTCACTTGTAGAACGTTCACTTGTTAGTAGTAAGAACAGTCCCTGAAAAGCCTGGGGGCAATTCTCTAAAACCCAGTTTATTATCCAGATCGTGAGAGGTAATTTGATGGCACCAGCATGCGCAGAGCTGGCGGTCAGCTGGCACTAACTGCAAGGAACCACACACATGTGCCACGCCTCACCAACAACACATGAAGGCACATTTCTCCGATACCCACTGACAATAACTGTCATTGATACTTACTGCCTAAGTTAATGATAATGAGCTTATAGTAGCTATTGGGAAAAGTCCATTTCTACTTCTATATTTTCAGTGCAACTTAGCTTAAATATCTACTCTGCCCTTGTGAGAACTCCACCTGGAATACTGTGTCCAAATCTGGAGCCCTCAGTACATGAAAGACATGGACCAGTTATAGAGATTTCAGAGGAAGGCTAAAAAAATTGTCAGAAGGCTGGAGTATCTCTACTATGAGTGCAGGCTGAGACAGCTGAGGCTATTCAGCCTGGAGAAGAGAATGCTGTGGGTAGTGCTTATAGCACCTTCCAGTACCTGAACGGTATTCTGAAAAAGAGGGACAGTGAGTTTTCACATGGGCAGATATTGATGGGACAAGGGGAAATTGTTTTAATGGTTTTAAACTAAAAGAAGAGAGATTTAGTTTACATGCAAGGAAGAAATTCTTTACAGTGAGGATGGTGAGGCACTGGAACAGGTTGGCCAGAGCAGCTGTGGATGCCCCATCCCTGAAAGTCTTCAAGACCAGGTTGGATTGGACCCTGACAAACCTGATTTAGTGGAAGGGTGTTCCACTCAATCATCACAGGGTGTTGGGACTAGGATTTTTAAGGTCCCTTCCAACCCAAATTGTTCTATGATTCTGTGATTCTGATTCTATATACCCTATCAAATCAACTACTGGCATCTCAGCATCTCCAATGTATTGTCTATTTTCTGTGAGAGGGGATTTTCCCCAAAGCCATCTGTGTTAACTATTTGTCTGTTGATATCTTATTTTTCACTGAACACTTTTTCTCTTCTCCCCAGTCTGAGAATTCCTTTCTCTCAGTTCCATTTTTTTTGAAAATTTTCATTATAAGGATGAGAAATAACGGGTACACAAACACTATAGCTGATATATTTCAGTCTTGACATGCTGAAACAGATACAGTTTGAAAAAACAAATTACTCTCTACAGTTTTCCTTATTGCATATTAAAAGAAATTTAGATTGCAATATAAAGATTTAACAAACACGTTAAGACATAAAGACCATTACTTATTACTAAACTAAAACTGAGATAATGCAACAAACAAATTAAAAATACTGTTGCAAATAAATCAGCAAGTTGATGGTTGTTTGATTTAGATTATCAAATTAATCCAACTATGAGTCAAACTCACTTGTAAGGCTGAGACAAGAAAAAAGTGGGATTCTTCTTTTTTTTTCCTAGACCTGTATTAGGGAAAAAAATGGTTTTACGTCTCAGTTTAATACAACTATTTTGTTCCTATTTTTTTTTCCATAGTAATAGGGATTTTTCTGACAGTGATTCAATTGTCGTGACTGATTTCATGGAATTATGCATAGACTGGATATTCTCAAGCAAGTAGAGAGACCAAATAAGCTTCCTTAGCTACATTTTCACTGCTGTTTTCCCTTTGCCTTAAATGTCATAATTGTTCTAGTAGCTATTCTTTTGCTTTTCTTATTACCTTCCCTATTGCACATAACAACATAAAAACCAAGCAACAGAAATAAAAGAGTGTTTACTACGACAGGTTTCTACACAACAGTTGCTCCAAAAAGCACTTCTGTAACTTTGACAGCACTTACTCACATAAAAGACCAATTTGGGAGCTCATTTTAAGGTTTCAGAAAGTATTACCAGAAGTGTTTTTTTCACAAGCACATAAATTCCTTCTTTGTGCTTTCATGAGCTGGCAGGACCCAAAAGAAGTATTCCCTTAACACAAGGCAAAAAAAAAAAAAAAAAAAAAAAAAAAAAAAAAAAGAAATAGAAGGATACACTTTCACTTCTTGGCCTACAGATCTTTGATGCATGCAGGGGCTGCATAAAATAGCTGATACAGTGTCTTGGTTAATTTTTTACACCTGCATGCACCTAATGGAAAGCAGCAGATTTGTCGTCTGCCACACCCAGCTCGGACAGTTCTTGCCTCCTCTTGCAGAGTGTGCAGTACCAAAGAAAAGGGTGGGACACTTCTTTTATCTGCTCTGTATCCACCTTAGGTGTGCCTTTGATCACCCTTGGAGGTAATTCCCATATGCAGTCTTTGATAATAGCAACAGGCTTCTTAAATATCGGATTAAATAGCACAACCTTAATACTGGGCTGTATGGACTACGCACAGTTAACATAATCCTGTCATATTTCCTACTTGATAGGCTTTAGGGCTGAGATCACTATAGGGTCATTAAGCCATCCAGCAACCACCCTTGGAAAAATTCTCTCTTCCATCTCCCAATGCGGTAAGCTCCAAAAATATTACACCTGAATTCTCTATTATCTAGGGTAAATCAAGACAAACTAATGTCAATCCCCCAAAATATGATTAGTAAAAAATACAGTGCTGAGATTCTGAAGAAACACCACTGAAGTCAGCCAGCATTCAGCATGAGATGGAGCTGAGAACAGAAGAGACTCAGACTCCTTGCTGTGCCCTGTAGCACCCTCTGATCAATGGTTTCTGGCACACGGCTGCAGATCTGAGCTGGCTCTGTCTGCTCCCAAAGTGCTGCTGAGGGAGTTAATAAGCCTCCTGGAATTCACTGCCCTGGGAGGAATGATGCAAAACCCTGAGGTTGGCTCTGTGGTGCTCAGCGGGATGCTGGGACTGAGCCAGAGCAAATGAGGCTGGCTGGTTCTGCTGAGGGACAGTTAATTGCCTCTGAAACAGGCACCCCAGGACTCTTGGTTCACTGTAAGGAGCAGGCTCAGGCTTGTAGGAGTCATGAATTGATCAATCAGCCATGGAGAAGTAGCTAAAACTGCTTTTGACTTACTAGTGCTGACCCTGGAAGCAGTGCAGTTGCGATCACGCAGTGCTCTGTCTGAACCGACAGCCTCTGCCCAGAGCCAGCTTCATGCTCCACTCCCCCTGCTCCCTGTGGGAGTAACCCACGGGCTGGACACTCACCCTGCAGTGCTGAGGGTTAACTACATTAGCTGCATGCAAACCCCAGGCAGAAGAGATGGCATAAGTCTTTCTACCTTCCCTTAACAAATAAACCACATTTTAATTACTCTTTAAAAATGACTAATGACATTGTGAACACTCAACACTCACACTCATTCATCTTTTTATCAAGAGATGCCAAGTCATATATCCTTGCATGAAGAGAAATTAGGGAAATGTGTTGTAAGATTTTATCAAGGAGTGTTTTCATGATCTGCTCAGCAGAAACTGCTTCTACAGCTTCTTACACTAAATTCTAGTTAACACCACTTAAATATAAGGTATTTCCTTAACAGACAGTTTTCCCCCCAGTCCTCATTGTCTCTCTAGCACTTGCTTTTACTGCAACTACTGGTAGCAAATTTAAAAGAAACGCTAGCAGCATTTTTCAATAGAAAGACACTTGATGCAAGATTCCTCTTTCCTGCTCCCTTTCCACCTTTTCTTCTTATTGAAGAGGATGGCAATTTAGTAGTTACCTCCATGCACAGCAGTTCCTTCTCCAGGCCACCTGCTGGATGTTGTTACACCACCATTACCTCTATGACATTGATTTCTGATGAATCTGCCTCAAAAACTGTGATTCTATTAGATAGGAATCATTCCACACCTGCAGTCTCATTGACATGAAATTCAATTAATTTAGTATTATGATCAGAAACATGAAACAGATTTGATTTTGTAGAAAGTTGACATTTCAGCCAAGAGAGATGTATATTATACTGATTTATGTGATTAGGAAAAAACACTGTGAGATGTTTTTCCATTATGGTACTTATCTGTAAGAGAGATTCCTTATTTACATGAGCAGAGGGAAAGTGCTTTGACCTAGCAATGAAGAAACTTGATTGTCCCCTCTTCCCAATGCTATGCTGTATGTCTGTATATCTCAAAAAGCTCATTGTGTAGCTAAACCTCAGGTTTTCCCTTAGAAAGCTGCCAACTGTCACCTCCCAATTCATCATAAAGTGGCACTGCACACTAACTCATAGTTAACGTTTTGTCAGAGCTTGACAAAATCACTTTCTTTCAGGAACCTCACTTGCTTGGGCAGAGTCCTCCTGGAATGAATGTGCAAACAGGATTTTGGATATTTGTTAGGAGGGCTAAAGGGCGTTAAAACTCTGCTCATGGCCTGGGAAAATGAACCCTGTGGTCATATAATAGGGATTTTTTGCCCCTCCTCTCCAGTTTTCTTTTAAAGAATGTGTTGTTTAAGTTATGTATCTCTTGGTTAACTATTAATTTAAAAAGTGTAATCAGTCAGTCAGTATGTGATGGCCTCACATACTAAGCACAGACATGTTGCTGCCATTGGGGGATATATCTTTGGATCTCCTTTATAAAATCTTTAATTATTTTGTTAGCATTTAACACTTTATTGATACATCTTACACATAGTGACAATATTGGAAGTTGAGGAACATATATATAGGCCATTGGCATTTGAACAGGAAAACAAATATTGTGAATGTCTGCCTACTTTTTATGCCACCTTCTATACTAGACTACTTTATTTTGTTACAACACTTTCCCAACTTTTCATGGGTTTACACAGGAATCACGGAAAAATGTGATCTTTCATTATTTTCCAATTTGGTTTGGTCAGTTGGGGTCAGCTCTTCCTGATCTGTGCCCCCTCCCAACCTCCTGCCCACCCTCAGCCTACTCACCTTTGGGGGAATGGAGAGGTGAGCGACAAGAAACACGAGAGGGCCTTGCTGCTGCAGGAGCACTGCTCAGCCACACTCTGGTGTGTGAGCCACACTGGTTTAGCCACAGATGCAAAGCACAGAGCTCTACAGGCTGCTGGAAGAACATTAACTCCATCCCAGTCAGACACACTACAGTGAGCTCCTATTGACCTTTCTGGACATGAAATCTCTTATGGTGTGTCCCAAAAGATCTGATGTTTCCTCCTCTTTGTTACAACCTTACTAGGGCTGGCAAACATTAAATGTCTGCATCTGGATTTTCTTATTCACTATGCCATGAGATGTAAATTACCTCACTTCAAAAAAAACCAGTATATGTTTTAAGCACTTTAATCCAAAGATGAAGATTTAAAACTTTTCCCCAAGACAGAATTATTAAAAAATGAATACTTTGAATCTAGAGCTCTTAATTCATTTCAGGCCTTCAGTTTTTGCAGACACCTGTCAAAGATAATTATTAAAAACTACAACATATTTAAAAATAAAAGTTTGGTAACAAATTTGTTCGATATGGCAAATAGTTCTTGGCAGTGAAAGAAAGAAAGAAGCTCTGATGTGAGCAGTCCCCTTATTTTTGCTTGTTGTAATAAATGCCAACCTACAGATGGAATTCAAGCAGTAATTCAAGACTATTAAATTATCTACTTTTAAAAATGAATCAAGTGAGTCCTCCCTTTTTAAAAGCTGTGAAAAAGAAGTCATCTTTTTTTAAACTTGCCACTAGTAAAGGGGATAAGCGGGAAGTACAATTGATCCCATCTAAAATCTTATAGTTGAGAACATTTATTGCGGCATAAGGCAGAAAAGGAGAGAGGCTTATAAATGAGATCCAACTATCTCTCCAGATGCATTTTGCTGAAACACTATTCAGAGTGAATCTTTAAAACTTGAATTTGGAAAGCATAAGCCATGCTAAAACAAATCTAAGTTGATATATTCATTTATAACAAAGTGAATGTGACACGTCATGGCTATGACAATATGCAATTTCACCCTGAGAATTCAGTTTTCAGAGGTGATTTAATTTTCTTTAAAACATTATTGCAAACTACAAGACATGGATTAGAATAAATATCCTTGTCTCATATGGATATTAATTTTGACAATGTTCACCCCACAACTAAAATACAATAGGCAAACTCACTATTTGCTAAGTCATCTATGATGGAAAGGGATGGTACATAATTATCTAAATGCTCAGTAGGATTACCACTGTAATGTTTAAAGACTCTGAGCAGGAGATAGGATAAAGGTTAGGAAAATTAGATGATTTATAAATGCTTCATTAAATATTTTTTCTGGCATTAACATAACCCAGAAGAAGGACACTAAGTCAACCCACTGCTCTCTGTAAAGTTTGTACATACAGAGTAAGGCATGGTAGAGTCAGACTGCAGTAAGAGATATGCCCATGGTATGGAGCTGTTTGATAAATGCTGTTGCAGTGTTTGTCTTAGTCCCCAAACTGAGCCTACTAAAGTCAAAGGGAATTTTTCACTGCATCTACAGGCAACAAACAAGGCCAAGATTCTTTATGTTTGCTTTTACAACGTGCTTGATATTCTCAAACACAGTGCTGTGCTCCCTGCAATTGTGTGTATATGCAAATGCACACAGACAAGCTCGCTATTAAGACCTGGATGTGGGATTGAATTGTGTGCCTCCACACCAGAATGAGTTACTGAGCAGCTTTCATGTCTCGGGGACATACAGCCTTCATTATCTAAGCTGTATTAAAATCACAGCTCCAATACTTTGATTTAGCAAAGCATTTAGTCCTGTGCCAACTTTGGGCATGGAAATCCTGGTGAATTAATGGTGCTCCTCACATGATTGAACTTGAGCATGTGTTTAACTGATTTGGTGCCAGAGCCCCAAAAACGCTGTGGGAGGGAGTTGCAGGCAGGGGAATATGCTCTGCTAAGGCAGGCACTGCTCAGGTGGTAATGGCTTAGTTCAAAACTCTTTCTTTCCAACAGGCAAAAACTTTGAAGAAGCCAAAAGTTTTTGCAGCTGTTTGAAAGGATCATCATAGCTCAGAAATCGAGGCAATAGTGGGAGCAAGGTGGCAGTACGGACTGGATATAAACCAGAAAAAAATAGGATCAGAAAGAACAAGAAGATTATGAGATATAGAAAAATGTCAAAACTAATAAGAGGAGATTTCAGCTACCCAGACACACAGGAACAGGGACACAATGAGAGAAATAAATCAAGCAACAGTCATGTACTATATCCTCAATGTATTAAAAGGTGGCAAAAAAAGACGAAAGTCTGACTTTCAACAGCACAGCTGTTAGGAGACAGAGGTGGAGGACTCACTAATGACCATAATCCAGTTGGATTCATTACTGCAGACTGAACCTACAAGAGGAATAAAAAACCCCCAAGGACTTTGAACGTAGAAAAATGGGGAAGTGCTGGAGGCAATCCAGTGGGTTAAGCGTCTAATGGGAGGAGTGGGAGGAGGGAAGGACACTGAGGAAATGGAAACTGTTCAGAAAGCAATTACAGTATATCCAAGGGTGATACGTATTATCCAACAGTATGTACTCTAGGAGGAGAAAAAGACCATAGCAAATAAAAACAGGATTGAAAAAGATATTGAGAGGTAAATAAAAAGGATGCATAAGCAGAGTAAAATTTCGGGTGCCGAAGGAGAACAGAAAATGTATACAATTCATTTAGGATAAATGCACACAAAGATCCTAAAAGTGCAAGCAGACAATGAAGTTAAATTAGAGACAGGCTAATATCAGAGTATATCCCTAGCAGATGCAACAAAAACTCTACAAAGAAAGCAGCATGCTTTCAGGGTGAAACCAAAGCAGCACAATACTATGCACTGGTTCAAGTCCCATTCCTCATGGCTGAATTTGCCATTCCTGAAAGGTTGAAAACAATAAAACTATTGGAAACACTTGTTTTTAGACAAAGTTTTCTCCATTTACTCCACTCCGGGAGAAAGACAATCCTGCTATCCTCATCTCACAGCCACCTTTCTCAGTTCATCCCAGGAGTTTGCAAAGTAACCACATATCCCCCTTAGCAGACACTGCAAGATGCTCGGGCAATTGCTTCTTTCTCTGCCATTCCACCTCCATTTTCCAGAAGCTGGAAATAGAAATTATAGGAGACACTGGGCTTGAAGAGATATTTACAGTTGTAGAAGGACACGTTGATACTGTCAGGCCAGTTCAAGCAGTAAGATGGAAAGCATGCCTTGAGTGTAATTTTGGGTGTAATTTTTGGATAGACAGTTGGCCTGGGCCAAAAACATCCCAAGAAGCATCCTGAAAAATGATAACTATCTACAGTTAAGATACCATGCCAGAGTGTTCCTCTCTATTACTTGAGGCAGTTGACACGGGCCCTTGTGAAGAACACCCTTCTAAGGACACTTCTCTTTCTGCTCTTTCCACTAAAAACTGAGGAAGTCTATGGAGATCTTCCTCCCCAAACCAGTCCTTGGCCTCTTCCCTTCTCCATCCCCCAGCTAACAATCTAAGCTCATACTACCAAAGTAAGACAAGGTAGGGTTGTTCAGGACAGAGGACTTGTACAATCTTGGCAGCATTGCAGCATTACAGCTTACAGAATTAGCAACTATTGTCTTTCACATCTACTTGATAGAGTCTTACAGGACTTTATTAATTCATTTCCTAGGAATGGAGCAGTTGGCTTTTGAGCTGTCCAAAGTGGTGTTCCTAGAGCCAACCCTTCCTATGTGTTTTCTCCATGGCAACGTATTTCTGTCAGAAAGCTATAGCTGTAATTTAGAAACAATTGGAAGAAGAAACAAAACAATAGACAAAAGCCAGCAAAAGCACACTACCTCCAGTATCAATCAGTGAAGTCCACAATAGAAAAACTTTTGCTTAAAGCAGAAGACTACATCTCCTAATTTACTCTTGTATTTGAACCACAGTAATAGACTGCATAGGACAGTGTTGTTGCTTTAATCATTTCTGTTTAGATGTCTCATTTTGTGAGCAAATTTTATCACTTTTCATTCAAGATTCTTTATTGTTTTGGAAAGAAAAATACAACACAGTCAAAGCCAGTAACAACGATGTTAAATGACAGGAGGCCATTGGAGAAATGCTGTACAGTTTGAGGAACTGTTCCAGTCAATCAAATGTTGTATTTGGAAACAACAGATAGGAGGGCAGGTACTTCCTTGTCACCATTTCTAGTGGAACTACAGCTGCAGCTCCAGTTCTGTTTGAGATGACACAGCACACAGTGGGATACAGAAATATAATAGTCAGAGAAGCTGCTTAAAGCCACAAGAGAAAGAGTGGACTGGTTTGACAAAGATACAAAAAGCTCTTGATAATCATGAGATTCAGTAAGTGCTGATAAAAAACTTCTTCTGATACTTAACCCTTTATAACTTATGGTTGTTTTTATTCTCACTGTAGTATGTGCTCACACTCCTGTGAGCCAGTGGGGAAAATGATGAGAATCATATACAACAGATATCATAAGGTACCACTTCCCCTCTACGGGATAGTGCAGTTAATTCCCTCATGACTACTTCTAAAATTAGGAAATATGTAAAATATTTACAAAATATTTGGAGGGTTTTATTAGATTTGTTTAGTATTTTTCACAATATCAAAGTTGCAGCAACAGATTTCTGTGTTCAGCCATCTCTGAGCTCACTCTGTTCTTTCAGAAAAATAAACATTTATCTCAGATTGGAGTTTTCTTTAAGAAAAAACAAAACCTGAAAACAACACAACTATCTTCATTTAAAATCCTAGTGTTAAGAATAAATGCAAACTTGTCCTTTATTGATGGTTATACTAAATTATTTTGTTCTTTTGGTTGCACATAAAATGTTCACTGTAGTTGAACACATCAGGGCTATCTAATGTATAGAGAAGCTGTTGCTCTTTATACAACTTTCACATGAAAAATATACAGATTTAATAGTATAACTTAACTCTATTAATCTCACTTAATCAGCACAAAACACACGTGACTAGAGATACCTCTGTCCCTTCTGATGTGAGTCTATAAACCAGGGTATGTATGGCTCATCCTTTATAATTCCAGTCAGTAGCACACATACTGTATATAAATGTGTCTTGATTTTATTTGCTTTCAAGTTCTGCATCAGTGAGAATCTTCAATAATGGAAGTAAAGCACTTAAAGCTCTCTGCTCCCCTCTGCACCTTTCAGCAATAAATAAGTAAAGCTTCAGTCCTGAAGGTAAGGCTAACACCTTGCTCTAGCAGGGAGACCTTATTTCAGTAGTGTTTCACACAGATCACATTAAAGGATAAAGGTTTAAATTACTAATTGCAATAACTTGTCTTTTTCTTTTTTTTGTACAACTCTCTTTTTTTTTCTACAAAGTATTCTGAATTTCAGAACATGGAAAACCAGGACATTTGACAATAACTTTTCATTTGAGGTTTTTTAAAACAGCTGAACATACATTTTATTTCTTCAGAACCACAATAAAGGCATTTGAGAAAAAGACTTTGCTAAAACTTTAATTAAAAAAAAAAAAAAAAGAAAAAGAAAAAAATCTTTCCTAAAACCTTTTTTAGGTGAACTAAATTATACTGGACATATATAAATAAAAAAGAGCAAAGAAGAACATGAACATATATTACTAGTGTAATTCATCAAAAACTGTTGACACTTCAATCTAATCCAGAAATGAAAACACAGAACTTTATAGAGTTATAGGAAGTAAGCAATTTAAACGTACCATGGCACAAGGTCATCTAACAATGAAGACGGGAAGATGTTCTCTTTTTATTCGCTCTCCTTCACTCCTTTAATCCTTCTGAATCTATCAAGTACAGATTAATATAAATCTTTTTAACAGCTGGAGGTGATCTTGAAATCAGATAATTAATAGTAGTGGTCCAAGATTTGTATAACAGGTCTATCTTTCCATTTTAATATAAAATGAAAGGGTGCTTTATGTAACTAAGCTATCACTCTGGGAAAGGTTTCTTTTTCCACAATAAAGTAATGTATGTCTTAACTAATTAGTTCATCATTTTAAAATGTAATTTTTTAGTAGAATTCACTGAAGTAGTTCATCTTCCTTAAAAGGGTGCTGATGTGGAAAAAAACAATTCTCAGAATACACTCACTGCTGCTCATTCAAAACACTCACTTGCCGAGTCATTCCGCATGTAGTTCAGAGCTAAATGTATGAAGCAGAGGAAATGCACTCAATTTGCTTTGAAAGTAAACCCCCAAGGCAATTTCATAAGCAGAAATCATATTCATGTCATACAGATACTGTGGTTAAGTTTATGATTCCATTTTGGCCTGGAGAGCTTTCAATACTCCTGAAAAAAATACTTCACCAATCTATATGTAAATACTTCAGTAAAACCACTGAACGGTGATCAAGTTCAGTATTAATATCACAAATTAAAGATGGCATCTGAAAACGTACTGTCTAGAAGAATGATCAGAGCTCCTGCTGAAGAATGATCTGTGTTTTCAGCAGCCTATAAGCACCATGGTAAAAACGGTGGTGTTGTATTCATTAAGTTGCAGTGTTATGTATAAAGAAAACACTAAATACTGAAATACAGCCAGTGGTTTGGTGGCAGCAGGGTGGGTAGCAGGCAATCACCTGGAATGTCAGCTTAAAGAAACTCATAGTATGACTAGCAGAACTATGTTGTACAGTTCAAATTGGCAATTAAATATACTTTATGGGCTTACATTTCTATTATATGCTGTTAAACAAGAAGAAAATCAACCAAATAACCTCTCAATTTCTAACTATTTGGTTATCTTAATGAAAGTGTGTTTATTTAAGTAGATGCAACAGCACATCTGTTTGCCCCAGGGAAGAGTGGGAAGAATTAGTTGAATATCCCATCGAAGTCCTGTCAAGAGGCAAAGATAGTTGTACTGGAGGAAGGCACAACCATTCCCATACTTTCCAATGGTTTAGGGGTTTTGTAGCTCCAAGACACGTGTACTGTCACTTGTTTACACCACTGCCCACCTCCATGTAGGCCAGCATTGCCCTGGGACTCAGCTTTCACACTGCTTTTCTCTAATTCACACCACCATAGAGAGAAGCCAGCTGGAATGGGAAAGTCCATGGTAAGGTCTTTCAACTGTTCTTGCTCCTGCTTCTCTCCCTTGGCTTCACTGTCTTAAATTGAGTCTTCTGAATGTGGAACACAGACTTATACAGTATAATTTTTCAAAGCCATCACTTCATTGACATGTAAGTCAGCTATAAGACATATGGGGCAGGATTCAGGTCCAGACCACAGATATCTAAATAGAGGTGACTGCCTATGCATTAAATACACAAGGTCTTACTTCAGATAACAAAGGTTAATTTGGTGCCCACACAAAGCTGCTCAGTTTCAATTTAGATGGATGCCCTAAGGTCTCAAAGACATCAGCCAAAGGTTCGCAGATGTAATACAGAACTTACAGGAGATCCTCAATTGCAACTGGTATTAGTAAGAGTGACTGGCATTAGAGCAGTATCCTAAAGTGTCTCAAATGACACCACAGGGTCATAGCAATGTCACATTTCCCTGCCTTACCTTCATAAACCTTGTCACTGCACAACCTATTACCTAAACTCTACTACAGAAATAGTGTAAACACAAAAATAAATGATTCATCCATCCACAATTCCTCATTGCTGGACCTTGTTGGACCAACCCAACATAAAGAGCAGGGAGCACTTGAGTTCAACAAGTCTACTGTCTGACAAAGCAATTTTCACACAGAGGCTCATAGGGGAAAGGAGGGTGTTCCACTTTCCAGTACAAGATAATCACAAAAAGGTTTTAAATTGCAAGGTGCTAAGAGTCAGGGACATTCTCCCGAAGAGATGAGTTGCCACATCTCTCCTTGCTGTGCCAGCATGGAGATAGGCACATGGGGAAGCGCTGTGGGCAGCTCTGCCATTTGGGTGGTCACAAGAGACTTCAATGTGCAGTAGACACCAAAAGGAGGACAGGACACCTCTGCAGCAACAACCAAGAACCAAAACTTAACAGACAAAAGCAAATGATGAAAAAAAATTCAGTTGCTTTTCTTAATGTACATTAATGAATTAGATATTCCTCTAAATGTTGTTGTGTCTAGGCATTAGATACCAGCTGATTTCTGGTACAGTCCATGAAAGAACTGAAGTGGAGGAAGAGAAGGTTATCAGAGTCTTCTGATCCATTTTTTAAAAAGTTATTCTGCATGTCCTGAACATTATGGGATTTGGCAAGCAGTTAGGTTGAGAGGGAAGTAGGAAAATGGCTACTACAAAGTCAGAGGGTTAAAAAGTAGCATAAAAGCCAATGAGTGTATGAAAAGAAAGGTATGAAGGTCCCTGAATGTGTAGAAAGGAAATCTAAAACTGATGTGAAAGTCTAGTGTCACATATCATGATAATTAAACAAATCCCAAGATACTGAAAATCTGCAGGAACCAACTTGCCTTGCTTGAATACAGTCAGTGTAGGAGATCTCCTTTGCAACAGGACCAATCAGCTGCAACCTTTTCTCTGCTTATTCCCTATTTTCCATGTGGCAAAGGAAAGGTAGCAAAACACAGCTCAAGAAATAAAACAGTTTTCAACCACAAACACAAAGAGACAGGAAGATTCATGTAGTCATCCTGTGATGTGGGAGAAGAAGTCTCTGTTCTCCCAAAATTTGTATCTGATAAACAAAAACAGCCAGAAAGCACACTAAAAATACTTACCACAAAGTACAAATTCTATTTACAAATACATTGTAACTGCTTTTAGCTGGCTTCAATCTTTCCCAGCTGGATTTCACCCAAGCAATACATTACAGTATAAAATATTTTATTGATGCCATCTAGAGCTGGAAATTGTAGCACCTACCCATGGCCCATGTGTAAGGCATGTGCAATAGGGATGATCATTTGTCTTCATGCAGATTATTTGACCTCAATATGTTACAACAGTCTATGATGCTGCAAGTTTGTAATACCTTAAATAAGGGCCCAGATTTGCCTATGGGTCCAGATCTTCATTTTGAACTTGCCATTTTATAACAGTACAAAGGGAGTTTAACTTGTCAAGCGATTGGCAAAGCTGAAAATGAAATATCATAAGAAAATATGTCAGAGGTAGACCTTTCTGACCCAAACTTCTCTTTGGCCAGCAGAACAATTTGTCTCACCAGTCACTGTATGAGCTGCATCAATCGTACAGCTGATGTTTTTTCTGGACTTGTATCAAACAATCTCTGCACATTGATCAGGACATTCTTAAATCTCTGTCCTTTCATGCTAAATCCAAAAGTTTCCTTTTCATGTACACTCAACAAATAGACATTTATAACCTCAGAACATAAAAATATGATGGATTTTATCTTGAAGGACCTAGAATAATTAAATGAAACCAGCTTGTTTCTGAAAGGTTTCCTTCAGCTCTGCCTCCAAGATGTGACATATTTGCTGTTTTTCTCAGTTTTGATTTCTTTTGCTTTGTCGGGGAAAGCAATGCTGTTATACATCATACAAAATAGTGATGCAGTAGGGAGAGATGAGTGACAAAATCCAGCAGAGAAAAAGAGTTCAAATAAAAGTTTTCATCTCTTAATACCTACAGGATTTTGCCGCTAACATAAAAAACGTTAAGACTTGGCAGATACTATTATCAGGACTTGCCTTCCTTAAAGAAGAAATAAAAAAAAAAATTTCTTACTTCAGAAAAGCATGAGCAGTCAACAAAAAAACTTCATCATCATTAGGAATGAAAATTCAGGGTAAATTTATCCAATGACTTTACTGAAGAAAAACTGTGAGGGTCAAAATCTGGAAGTGAAAGGTCCAAAATCCGTACTACTGTCCATTGTTAATTTCTTGCATTAATTTTATTTCACCTTATGTCTCTGTGTAATTCTGTGATGTCTGCCATCACTGTGTCCAACAATCTCCTAAATACTTTAAATCCTATTGGTTTGGGTTTTTTTAATTTCCCTGCTTGTAGAAATAGTTTTAGTGTTTTATGAGCCTACACATATGAAAAATTAGAACAATTATGTGAAGGACTTATTTTTCAATGTTCTACTCTAAACAAAATAATCTGCATGGCTACTCTCATGGGAAGAGTGGCAAGTACAGGGCTATCAGGTAGCCTTGGCGGCATCAGGCCAGCATGGCTAGCAAGGGTCTGGCAGCACCAGGCACAGCTAACCACAAACACCAGCATAATGGCTCATTCTGAATCAGTGCTTCCCAGTAATCCCAAATAATTTCAAACTGTGAGTGCAAATAACTGCAGGAGAGGGAGCTATTTACACACACACACCCCCCCCCACAGGGAAAAAGATTACAAATTGTTATTGTTCTATAGGAATTAATTACGGCTATTCTGTTTTTCTCATCTCCATCAAATAGCAATATTATTTATTGTGTCATTTGATTCATGATTGTGCTTGTCAAAGTCCAGGCAGATGCCCA
This sequence comes from Dasyornis broadbenti, assembly GCA_013397935.1. Classification (NCBI taxonomy): domain Eukaryota; kingdom Metazoa; phylum Chordata; class Aves; order Passeriformes; family Dasyornithidae; genus Dasyornis; species Dasyornis broadbenti. The sequence goes on along the minus strand of VZRN01004924.1, from coordinate 915,953 downwards.
AGCTAATAAAAATTCCAAATAACTAGTAGAATGTATGCAATATCAGTTTTTAAAAGCTAGACAATATTCCTTCAGAATAATTGCTCTACTCGAGATCTCATTTTGATAGGCTATAATAGCTGAATAAACAAAACTAACTAGATTAAAATTTGATCATGCAGACAGCACTAGATCATGATTACATTCTTTAGTGAAGGAAGGATTGTTTTAAAGAAAAATATGAAGACTTATCAGAGACAAAACCCCATACTAAATAAACACTATCTGTAAATAGAAAGTAAATACTTTTACAAAGCAGCAAAGAGATCCATTTAATCATTGGCATATAGCAGCCTCTGTAAATCCTGAGTAAGTTAAGATCATAAAATCAATTAAATTATATTACTGCTAACATCCCAGTTCCCATCATTATTTCTGATATACCAATTTTTAACTGTCAGCCACATTGAAATTCAAGGATACATGCATGGCACCCACAATTTGTTCTTATTGTTGAATACTGGCATTTGAAGCCAGGTCCTTTTTGTCACTGGAAGATGGAAAAGCCTATGGAGACCAAAGATACTGTTAAGAAGATGGAGCCTCTGGATGACTGAATGAGGGGACAAAAGCATTGTAAGGATTATGTTGATAATAGATCTCAGCCAGATGTTCACTGACTTTCTTTGCCTTTTAAAAGCAGTGAGGCTTGCCTAAGTGAGACATTTTCAATAGTACTATTGTACCTTGGGGATTCTGAATAAAACTGCTGCTTGCAAATGTTGTGTACTTGAATTTTTTCCCCTAAGAATGACAAATTTAGTAGTTACTCATTTTTATTTCTAGCTTGTATTTCATATTTTGTTAGGTTTCTTACAACTACTTTCCATCTACTACAGCAGTCTACACGTGCAACCAACTGTCCTTTGACAGGAGGAGAATGAAGTATCTTCCACCCCACTTTTCTGCTTTCCTGGGATTCAGAGACACCGTAATAACGAAACATACTACCTTGATGGGAAGTATTGAGCTCACAATTGTAAATACAATCCGGGGTTTATTTTAATGTCATTGCAGTTCAGAAAAAAAAATAGTTGCGTGCGATGTTCACAGAACCCTGTGCAGGGAACAGAGCAGAAATGGTACTATTTAAAGAAGAGATTGCCTTCTACACTGTGTCAATGCTTACCTGTTGATATTTGCTGTGACACGCCACGTCTTGTTTTTATTGACCATCTAGACAGATAAAATGGCTTTCTTTGTGTGGAAGCCAGGCTTCCTGGGAACATGGAGGCCTCTCCAGAAGCTTTGTTAGCCACTCATTTCCTTCATTGTATAGGCATGTTCATCCTATTTTGCTCCACTGGTGTTTGGATGTGTCCTGCGTCCACTCATTTAAAGCATTAACTTTCTTCTCTCAAAACAGCCTTCACATTTCCTCCCAAATCAGAGGTGCTGTCCCCAGTTATCTGCAACCTGCTGGAATTCATCAGATGAATCTACCAGTGAATCTATTGTACCTGCAACTCAGCACTGGTGAGGCCACATCTGGAGCATTGAGATCCCCAGTGAAAGACAGGAATTTGCTGGAGTGGGTCCACTGAAAGAAAACAAGTTTAAGGGACTGGAGCATCTTTCATATGAGGATATGTTGGAAAAGACAGGACTGTTCAGCCCAGAGAAGAGAAGAATCAGAAGGGTATTACCAATGTATCGAAATACCTGGTGGATGGAAATAAAGATGAGAGAGACAGGTTCTTCTCAGTAGGGACTAAGACAAGAGGCAATGGCACAAGGTGGAACACATGAAATTGCATTGGAACACAAGACAACACTTTTTTTTACTGTGATGGTGATCAAATACTGGCACAGGTGGCGAAGAGAAGTTATGAGGTCTCCATCAGAGCAGATATTTACATTGTGCCTGGACACAGACCTGGGCCACTTGCTGTAGCTGCCTCTACCCTGAGCTGGTGATTGAACTGGATGATCTCCAGAGGTCCCTTCCTACCCAGACTATTCTGTGACCAGGTGAATCAGTCAAGATCCTTGTGTTACAGACCCACAGGAGAACTGACATTGAACTAAATTAAGAATTTTACAAAAAATATGGAAAAAGTTTATCTGAAATTCTATATTATCTATTTTTTTTACATACAGTAAATTGTACCTGACATAAACAGAAATGTAAATCTTGTGTGTCTATGCATGACAGATAAAACCAGCTAAACTAGATGTGAGTCCCCTGTTCCTATATAGGTATCAGTATTTTTGACAAATATCCTAAATATTTTTTTAAAAATTGGCTATTATCAAATAGAAGCAATTTATCTCTTTGGTAAGGTTAGGCAAATAATCCATTCAGAATTAACATGCAGCTTCTATCCCCAAGAATATTTTGTAAGAAATTATTTTAAAATAAGATTCAAATCTTTATAATTAAGAAGGGCAAATATATTAATAAGAATAAAGAGATACATTTCTAATCTCCAAGTTATGCAAATTACTCTGTGATTTTTGTCATTTACTTCAGAAAGAGAAGAACAATGCAGTTTTTTCATATGCATGACAATCCTTCTCATTTATGTGCTTGACACATTGCAACTGGATATTTATTCTTACACAGCAAACTTTAATGGCATTGAGGCAGTAAGTCCATATCTTTCATTTAAATACATTCACTCTTTTAAAACCACAATGTTTGTACATTTTTACAAATAGCCTTTATAGAACTCTCAAAACTCAGCCTATTATTGTTTGAAATATTTGTTAGATACATAATTACAGGTGATTAAGGGAATTACTTTGCTTCAGACAAAAATTCATTTTTCCTTTTTGTCTTTGCTATTTTCTTGTCCACGCTATTTTTTTGTCCACATGCCAAATATCAAATACATTTGAACCCTATCATTAACAGACACATTAAATACATTTCTACATCTAGGAGAGAACTATACAAATTCAAACAGTTCATTGCCCCTCTTCACTCAGCTAACATAAGGAAGAACCACTTGGTAACAGCAGAACTGTGCAATCCTGGCCACTGCACAGTGTGTGTCCAGCACACTGAGCCTCTCCCTGTGCTCAGCTGAGGGATTAGACAGGGCATGCCCAGATTATACAGCAGCAGCCAACGCAGAGTCCTAAAGTAGCTCAGAACAAGATGAGGGCAAGTGCATTGCTGACACAGCCTCACTGCTTTAAATAAGCAGCTCCTTTGTGGCAGATATGGGAGCTCTACAGGCTCCCTGTTTCCCTGGTTTTTTTCCACTCAGAACAGGTTCCAGCACCTCTCACACTACCTACCTGATGGTGAGAGGCGTGTCCTGGAAAATGATTCACAGGTTAAGCGATAGGAAAGAGGAATTTTCCTGGGACCTGCAGGTGGCAGAGCAAGGAATTCTGTCGGGCTGAGGGCAGGGGAATTGAACAGCAGTGGGGAGGAATAAGCTGTGCAAGGAGGTGGTACAGAAGAAATGCAAGGGTGTTAGGAATCGTTTCAGACTTAGGAGTGAAACTGTGACAGTAATGAACCTTGGGCTGCTTTTGCATTTTCTTTTTGCACTATCTCCCTAATTTCAACCACTGCCTCCTCAGCACCATCCTATTCCCCATCTTTGTCATTTGTCCTTTGTGTGCCTTCACTGTGCTTCTTTTACAGGCTTCCCAACAGCCTGTCCTCCTCAAATGTACTGCTTCAAAAAAAAAAAAAAAAAAAAAAACCAAAAAAAAAAAAAAAAAAAAAAAAACAAAAAAAAAAAAAAAAAAA